>OX246747.1:18734799-18831785 GCA_945910005.1 Isoperla grammatica
TTGGAAGCCATTTTATCGGTAACTTCCTGGAAAACTTTAGCAGGGCACACTATTTTTGTCGAGTGTGCACCATAAAGCGGTTGGATTTCGAAAATGGAGTAAAGTTTGGGAGTATAAGAACGCAAGAGTCATATGAAGAATCAGTTGCCGCTTAAAGCGGCGAAAGAGGAGACAGCGTTGATGGTCTAAAAGGCAGTTCCCTGTTTAACACTCTTCAATACTACCATGTAATAGATGGCCTACTGCCGTGCATCGGCCACGATATCTTCGAAGGTACAGCACAGTATGATCTGCCCCTTGCATTGACGTATTTCGAGGACAAAGGTTGGCTTGCTTCAGTCCATCTGAATAGAAGGATTGAGAAGTTCCAATACAAGCAGATGGACTCTCGTGACAAGCCATGTCCTATATCTATCACTGGCAAGCTGGGAGGTAATGCAGTACAAACGTGGACGCTGATAAGACTACTACCGTTATTAATTGAGGCAGATATCAGAGATAGACAAAATCCTGTTTGGAGGATGGTTGTCAGCCTTATTCGCCTCGTTCATATTACCTGCTCTCCAGTAGTGAACTATGAACTTATTGCCCTTCTCCAGGAAACAATTGAAAAATATCTAATGTTGAGAAAAGCCATGTTTCCCGATACGCCATTAAGGTCTAAACACCATTACATACAGCATTAACCAAGGTTAATAACCATGTACGGACCATTGATTAGACTCTGGACAATGCGTTTCGAGTCGAAACATAGCTACTTCAAAGAGTGTCAAAGGGCTTCCAAAAACACTATAAATGTTACGAAAACTCTTGCCGAAAAACATCAATAGTACTTGCAAGCGAATTATTGTGCTAATGGTTATTTTGTTGACGATGCTGAGTTGATAAATGGAACAGCCTATTACCCAGAAGTTCAAGCGAGCACATAAACACAGCTTTGGCGGAGGCTCGCTTACATCAAAGCACGCTTATGATTGGAAGTCAGTGCAGGTTTCGTGGAGCACGTACCGGCAAGGACAACGTTACCATTCTACAGTCAGACATTGATCTCGAATTGATTTAAATAATAACAATTGCTGCAGTCAAAGATGAAGATAAAACAAATTTGTTCTTAATCGGAAAGAAGGCACATGGAATACATGTGGAGGAAATGGGTGTTTACAGAGTAGAACAAACCAACGAGATTATACGCACATCTATTTGCAATCTTCAAGATTACCAGCCATATCCGGTTTACGAGTCAATTTTACAATTTCCTGTTTTGGCCCTGAAACATCTTACAAGTTAAGATGTATATGTATTTCCGCGTTCTTCCATGCCCGGACTGTATCATGCAGAAGGTTTGACCTAGATTCAATGAAGGTAAGTGTCCCATGTTGACATAGGTAAAAGTCCCGTACAAGTATACAGATTATTTATCGAATCACCAAGGTAGACAGTAGTGCCGTAACCGGAGGGGGGGGGGGGGGGGGGGAGGCAAAGGGGGCACTTGCACCCCTAGCAAAATCAAGGACAGGATTATCAATTTATTACATGTAGCTACATGTAGCTACATGTAGCTGCGTGACGTGTATGAATTATCAGCTACTACTAACAAAGCTTCACACTCTAGGTGTTGTGGGTGAAAATACAACCGACAAACTAATGGACCAAATATGTTGTGCCAGAGACAACGAGGAATGTTTGTCAAGAAAATGCCTTATGTGTGCTGAACAACAAATTCCATATTTAGAATTTGATTATACAAAAAAAAAAAAAAAAATTTTTACAAAAAAGGGACATCGGTGAAAGAAAACTATATCGACAAGCACGGTGCTACTAAATCGGCTACAAAGACGAAGATAGTTGTAGTAGAATGCATTGTTGGTGAGATTGTCAATGCACTGGAAGATATGACAGAAAAGTATATGCTTCACCGAGCAAATTATGTGCATCAATTTATAGTGCTGAAAACACTACGGCAAAGTTGTCTGCCTCATTGTAAGCAAACAGGGTGGCTAACCGAACTAACTAGTTTGAGCTTGTACGATACACGAATGTTTACCCCAGAAATGTAAATACAAAGGGATGGCAAGATCAGGGGATTAGGGCTGATTGAGAGGTGGAAAATTAAACACGCTAGTTTGGCCAATAAACGGTCCAACCCCGCAGTGCTGAGTAGCTTGATGTGGCTATTTGCCGCTCCGCTTCCCAAGGTGAAAAATACTATAACTGTAAAACTCAGTGTCAACTCGGTAATCTTTGTGTCAACCCTTACAAAATTTTATTTAGGAGGCGAAGCATCTCAGTTTCTATTCTGGTGTGGAAGATAGTGGTCGTGTCACACCTAGATTAGTCAGCTAAGTATTAAATGACTCATGTTTAATGTTAATTTGCGATGTCGTCTCTTAAGAAATTGAGTGGGTATCAAAAACGAAAACTTAAAAAAGATAGAGATACGAGCTGCAAAATCTAAAAAAAAAAAAACGTTTTTTACTGTGAGAAGTGATAATAGTGGTGAAACGAGTGACATAGGTGTAAATAATGCGATCGGTGACAGTGACGAGAGTGGGGAAATACACGCTGACATTGAACCTTCAAACGAGTCCGCATACAGTTGTGACCGAAAACAAAACGCTGGCTTCATCCGAGTTACAATGTATAATATTGCTGATAGAGTATCAGTAATAGCTGATTCAGAGCTCATACAAGGTACACGTGCGTCCACTTCAAGCAGTGAACCAAAAGAAATTATCCCGTTGTGTGTGTCAAAACACCCTAAGGACAGGGCAAATTTCCCTGCCGATATTAATGAGGCGACTATTAAACATTTTATTGTGCAACATGAGTCGTGTTGTCCCACAGGTCCATTCCCTAGGGACCCACTTCAAGGGGGAAGATGTTTTTCTGCATCTAATAACGTAAAATTGTCTGTATCTGGAGGTGGGTAAAATAGCTTAAACTATAAGCCGTAGTTTAAATGCGTTGTTAAGTTGAGTAATAACAACAACAACAATAATAATAATAATAATAATAATAATAATAATAATAATAATAATAATAATAATTTAGCTATAGTATCGGCAGACAAGTCGCTTTCTCCCCTCAATTTAAATGACGGAAATTTAAACTTGCTTCAAAAACTAAATTCTGACACAGCAAAAGAGATCAGAATATCAGAAAAGACGTTACACAGCAGAAATTATAAGGAACTTCTTAAGGATAGCGTCGATAGGGTAGCATCGAACATATGGTTACCATCCGGGTACATTTTCACCGAAACAGAGGGATTTATGATTGCTATTCAAGATAAAGTAATCTAGACTAACAATTACAAAAAATTAGGGATGTCAAACGATATGAAATTCCATATCGATAATCGCAAAAAAAAATTTAAAAAATCGCGATATATCGTGATAATATCGCCATCAAAAAATATCGCGTCGATATTGCCTATTTAAATTAATATCGGGAATATCGTCACGATAATAGGCCTATTATGGGCCTATATAGTCAATAGGTATGGGTACATTGAGTATTCATTACTTTTTTAAAGTTTGTCTTATCGTCATCGACTTATTTTCGAGCGTAATGAAGCGCAAGAGTGGCTTGTGCGCTCCGAGCGTTGTTGGCGCTGGCTGATGAGTGGAAGGGGAGGGGGGGGGGTTCAATTCGTCCGAGCCGGCCGGTCTAGCGGCCGACCGGCCTCACCGCGATCACGCGTCGCGGCTAACGAAGCTTCTACAGCTGCAGGGCCTGTCAAAACACATCGCTCGGCAACTGAGAACGACACAATACGCACGTGCTAGGGATAATGGGCACGGTCAGACGGGCGGGCGCTGGCACGGTCGGCGGGTTGATGGGTTGGGTTGGGGGGGGGGGGGGGGGGGAGGTTAGGGTAGTGTCGTAAAGCGATCTTGCGCGGCTGTGTAAGCCCTTTGATGGCGGACCGCCCGAAGTATATTATTTACTGAAAGGTAAAGCTAAAGCTATGAGGGCGCTCGACGGGCACACAAATTCAAATATAATATCAAGTCATTGCCGATTATCGGCATATCGCACAGCATTACATATCGTACGATTATCGCGATATGACCAGCCATATCGCGATATTATCGATAATCGATATTATCGATATTTATCGATATACGATTATCGTTGACATCCCTACAAAAAATACATACTGAAAGACGTCACAGTGGAAGATAAATGTAGAAAATGTTATATGAACGGCGAAACAATTGAACATATCGTATCTGGGTGCGAAATGCTTTGTCAAACAGATTATCTTCATAGGCATAACCAAGTTGCAAACATTGTACATAAAAAATTAGCCATGAAGTATAAACTTATAAACACAACCACTGCGTATTACAAATACAAGCCTGAAAAGGTATTAGATAGTAAAGACTACAAATTATATTACGACCGGGCAGTTATAACTAGGTGTTTGTAAATGGTGTTATGTTTTCCTAAATTTCGTTTATAGATTTACTAATTTCGATGTTATGGCGGTGTTATGCTTTTTGGGAGATTTTCTACTATAAGATTCACCAGAAACATGTTTAAATTAAAAAGGAATTTTAATGTAATTTAATTTATTTGAATTGTATGTACAAACTAGTACTAGTTAGTACGAAGTGTATTAACATTACCATTACCTGTGTTTGTCTAGTGTCTTTACGGTCGAATTAAATGTGGCAGTCACAACACATAAGAATCTTCTTGTCCGTCACGTAAAATCCCTCAGAATTGTACTCGTTTGCTCTGCTTGACGCCGAATTTCAGCAAAAATAAATCGTTGACCTTCTTAAACGAAATCATCATTATAATGAAAAAATATTAGGTCCCCACGATTGTGTTGTAATGACGTTTGACTGTAATAATAAATTTAAATTTTTTAAAAATGTTTATAAATAAATTTAAAACAATCGATATTTCGTGTTATTTCGCTCTTTAATACAAATTTCGATGTTATGACTGGAAATTGACGGATTTCGCGAATTTTCGCGGTGAAATTTTGATGTTTTTAAGGTGCCTATCAACAGATATACACTTTGTTTATCTCCCCTGTCTTTATCAACACTTTTCGCGATTTCGCGGTCCGCGAAAAACAAACACCTGTAGTTATAACAGACCAAACCATACATCACAATAGACCGGATATTATATTTATTGACAAGAAGAAACAAGAAACGATTTTAATTGATGTTGCCGTCCCTTTATGCCACAATGTAGAGACAACTTGGCGGGAAAAGATACACAGATATAAGAAATTATCTATTGAAATAAAAAGGTTGTGGAAGCAGAATAATGTAACTGTTATACCGTTAATTATATCAGCAAATGGCATTGTTCCACGTAAACTCCATGACAGTATCAAATTAATTGGTCTCCAACCGAACATATACATCGAGATGCAAAAAGCAATTATTTTGAACACGTGTAGGATAGTGCGAAAGTGTTGAACTAAGAAGAATGAAGACTTCAAGAAGTTATCCATCCCGATGGTGGTTTTCGTGGTTTCCACCGTACAAAGAGCGAATGCTGGGATGAGTACAAATCGGCCACGACCGTACATAGCATCCACAGTTCAGTTTGGAAAAAATAATGTGGACAATGATATATTAAGTAGTTCTAAGTAGATTTTAATAAGGTAAACACATGGAAATACTTGACATTTGTGTCCGTACAACATGTTTATGCCGGTTTGGACCGAGTTTGTATGTATTGCAACAATAAAATAATAATAACAAGCAATAAAATAGTAATAACCACTGTATTGCCTAAATAAGAAAAACCCACAACAGATCAAAGGGGGGCGCACTGAGATCTTTGCCCAAGGGCCCGCTAGCTATGCCACTGGTTTCCGCTTGGTGCGATGTCAAGAAATCAAGCATTGAAAACTGCTTCAAGAAGTGTGGCTTCAATCAAACGATTGAAGATGAAGTCATCCCGCTTAAATAAATAAATAAATAAATAAATAAATAAATAAATAAATAAATAAATAAATAAATAAATAAATAAATAAATAAATAAATAAATAAATAAATAAATAAATAAATAAATAAATAAACAAATAAATAAATAAATTGACATTTAGAGTCCACCCACTCAGTAACTAAACATGCCTGCATGAACGACCTTGATCTTCCAGCCAGCGTTGTTGAGCGGCTGGCTGTGGATGGTAGGCGTGGTGTTAGCGGTTAGGGTGGGGGTGGGTGGGGGGGGGGGGGGAGGGGAGTAGCATTGAAAGCTGGCTACAGACTATTCGCCATTCGTCATTCGCATTCGTCGAACCTTCAGCATGTAACATGTAGATCTTCCGATCTAAATGGAGACGTCCATTTAGCGTCGTGTAGCCCTCACATCGAGACGTCCGTGTGTTCGGCAATCAAGATTGAAACTCCACCGTTTGCACCCACCTCAGCGTCATCGACTCCAGTATTGATTTTCTGCTTCGCCACCTTCGTACATGCTCGACTGTCTTCGTGAAGATGCATAACGTCATTATGACGTAATTTCTATATTTAAATCTAACGTCATTGTCTGTTATCTCTACCGATGTTATAAAAGTCATTTCATACATTTGTCAAGCCCCACTTCTCTCAGAGCCGTAAGCGTGAGTACACCGGATCTTACACACATGAGCCACAGGTTGTATTTTGGATTGAGCATCCAAGTATTTGTAACAGTATGTATTGACATGTTGTCTTTGGCTATTTGCTCTTTTCAATTGTATTCTAATGCTGGTAAATTTCATACCGTGGTATTCCGTAATTTTCTGGATTCATTTGTGTGTGTGTAAGTTCGCAAGTGCTCACGGGGGCAGAGGAGCCATTTGTTACTTTGTGTCAAATTTTGTAAATGTAGCCTGTATTCAATATCGAGATATCTCTGTGGCATACCGTATCGCTGACTTTCTGTTATTGCTAAAGGATTTATTCAGGCACATAGTTGTGACACATTGCACGAATGTTTTTGTTTGTTTTGTTAAATTTAGAAGCGCCCATTTAAATGTGCTCATGTCAAAACTGTTTTGTGGCGATTTAGAAAGTAATGTTTCTTGCAGTCTTTGTAACTAATTCAATCAACTTTTTGTCAAGCATATTTATCCCAACAATAAATTATCATTACTATACTGCTAATCACTGTCTGCTCACTGGTTACAATAGTCTCCCATCCCCTGGACACTTTCTTGTTTTGTCCCTGCAAATTCACTATAGAACAAGATGGAGCCCGCTTTTATTCTTATAAAAGTATATTTACAATAGTTCCTACCACCATTCTCACCCGCCGTCAATTAGCCAAACGCCCACGAACCCAACTCCGGCCGCAGCTAGCCTGGGTGAACCCCTGCGTGGTCACCCGCCTTTGTGACGGTTTTATGTCACAAGCAGGTAGCGGTTCGTGGCCAATTCGTGAATAGTGTGTAGGGGGTCATTCGTGGAAACCCGTGGGCGATTCGCGATTCATGGTGGTTCGCTCTAGAAGCGGTATTTATCAAAGTACACGAATCGCTACTTAGTCACGCGCCAGTTTCACCCTCGGCGCCAGCCTACAACAAAGGGCTTGAAATGTCAAAACTGGCATTGCTCATCAAACAAGCCACTTGCAGTCACGGAGTCCGAGTGGAAAGATGAGTGTGCTTTCTTTAATTGAAGAAATAAAAGAGTTCCGTTGTTTGTGGGACCCAAAAGATAGACAGAAAGAGTAGAAACAAAAAGAACGATTGTTTGAAAAAGATAAGTGTTAAGTTTGAGTGTACACAGGAAGAGATAAACAAAAAATATTTGAATCTGTTGCAACTCTCGCAACTGCAATATCATCATCACTCTCATCACTCATGATCGACGGACTCACGAAGTAACATCTGCCTTCCAACTGAAACACGCACAGTGTGTAGGGCTACCCGGGCGGTTCGCGAATCGTTCACGAATTGGCCACGAACGGCTACCTGCTGAAGGTTCGACGAATGCGAATGACGAATAGTCTGTAGCCGGCTGAAGACTGCTCGCTCTCCACAGTTGGCCTCGAGGCACGGATAGCATATTTTGGTTACTCCAATGCGTGCGTTATCTGTGCTGGCGTTTACGACCACGAGGCCTACAGTACGTCCATAATAGGCCCAAACATACGCAAAACATTCATTATAATGAAGCTTTCTGAGTTTTTTATCGTCATTATTATGAATTCAAACTGTATTGTAGTTTATTTTTTTTAGATTAATTATTATTTATTATCTTAATTACTTAAGTAATATTAATTCATAATTGTTCTAATTATCGGCAATAATGATAATACGGTAATAATAATAATATCAGTAATACATTCAATTTAATAGTATGACTTCAAAGACAGTTCAAAGTAAATCAATGTTTTTCTACACAACTATACATCCATTCTACCACTTTCGATCTTCGAGGCCAGCTGACACCCTTCAAATAACCTTTGAAGATACTTCTATGCAGCTCTGACAACCAATACGCAACTTTACCACAGCCTTTACACCACTCTGCAGTCGAAATGGTTGAATCCACTAGGCCAATTCCAAGAATTACCACGACAGATTCCAAAACAAACCCCACCCCACCTTCAAGACAGGCCACCGAGAATGTTCAAGAGACGGTAGGGGTGGAACATAACCGAACATCGCACGACACAGTGTCTCGACAGATTCAAAATAGTCGGTCCTCTCGAGTTTCCCGGCCGGGAACAGCAGCCAAACAACAACGTTTTGAACATCGTCATCGCAGAAGACCACGATATGTAACCACTATCAACATTTTAACTATTCAATACATCGATAACATTACTTACGTCAACAATTACAAATAATTAGGGTGATGCGTGTGGCGGTGTGACCATTACGTAAGTACAGGCCTGTACGGTCGGCGATTGAGCTGAAATAAAATCATCAAATTCGTTTCTATTAACAACAAACATAAAAGAACAATATATGAACTAAAACATCATAAATAATTACAATTACGTATTGAGTAAACAACAAAGAATAGGCCTGGTAATCTTGTTTTATTTTTGATTCCCGATCATCATTCATATTTTGTATTTTACATTTTAATTTTTCATTTTAATTTTTTTAATACACCTTGTATTATTTCCAGCATTATTACCATTGTTGTAATTTAACCTTGATATTTCTACCATTCTCACTCACTTCATTAATTAATATGAAACAGTCATTTATTCATCATTTATTTTAATTATAGTTTTGATTGATCTACCATTATTGAGCCGTTTGAGAGGGCAGTTAGGCTATATTTCAATACAGTGTGCGCCTGGCCGCGGTCGACCGAGTGGCCGGAAGAAGTCGAGGGCGCCGATGTTTGTCGCGGGGGGTGGGGGGGGGGTTCTCACCGTTGATAAGTCACTTCTTTTGTGTGGCAGTCTTGTGCCTCATCTAATTGAATTAATTTTAATTAATGAATTTCACCCTACCCTAAGTTTCCAAACATTTCGGTGATATTCACTGCATGGTTGTTCTTCTCGCCTCCTTTGGGGGGGGGGGGGGGGGGGCGCAAAGGTTTAAACGTGAATTTAAAAAAAGGTTAAACATTTAGGTTACTAAGCGTGTTTGACCATCCCTACTTCCTAAGTTAATTTGATACAATGTCTTGCTTGATATACATAGCATCGAAAATCAATAGTCCCTTCAGTGACGTTTTATCAAGGTTGTACTGTACTCAAATCCAATTAAAACCCGTACAAACAACATTGTTGGAATGAAAACTGCAATATTTGCCACTTTGCAATCACTGTAGGGCAGTGGTTCCTAACCGGGGTGCAGCAAACCTCTCCTAGGGGTGCCGCGAAATTTTCATTGAAATTGAAAAAATCTTGTTTCTGAATATTTTGAAAATAAAACAATAATTACTATACCAAAAAAAAAACATGTTTATTTAAATATAATAGCCTGTCCATGATTGAATTTTCACTGAAACATAACGTTTTAGGGCAGTTTCACAAAAATGTCAACCTCAATGCCATTTATGAGAATTTGAGTAAGGCCATTGTGTCATATATCAAATTAAAGCTAAAGATATATATGATTGCATTCTGCAAAGAAATTTTGAGTTTGAGCTGGTTACCTTTCGGAAATTTGGTTTTAAGATGAACCTTGTCAAGTTATGAATTCTACAGGTACAATTTTGCGAGAATATAAACAGCTATAGTTCATCTTGATGATGTGATAATGATAAGATTGCAACAAATATTGATAGCCTTATGTATGTTCAACATAAAAGAAACAAATCATGGGCCATACAAAAAAAGAATTTTCAACCCTCCATTTTTTTTTGAAACGTTGTTTTTTTTTTTACACCCGACACCAAACCAACATTAAAGTTAGTGTAAAGTCTGTTATGGTTAAAACACAAAATATATCTTTTGGATCCTAAATAACTTTATAAGCAGCAACAATTTGGAAGAATTTTTTTCCTCATAAAATTGATACTTTACCCACAAACTTGGTGTCGGGTGTAAGAAAATGTTTTACACCCGACTCCTTTACACCCGACACCAGTTGCAATGTTTTATTTCTGTGTTATCAATCCAGTCTAGAATAATTTTCAATTGAAATGCATGTTAAATTGGTCAACCTGAAGAAGAAGAATAATAAGAAGAAGAAAAGGCGGGAAACCCATCAGTATTCCTAACCTAGAAACTTGCTACAAACATGCTGTAAAAGTGAAGATTTCTGGAGGTAAATATGATGAATATTCTTAAAACACATAGTTTTATCCTACTTGCATGTTTGAATACATAGACTAAGTAGGCCTACATAGTTGATTTGATATCACAATCCTATATTTTAACAAAGTTAATTAACTATTGTGACTATAGGCCTGGGCCTACTTGGAATTTGAAGATCAGAAACAAGTAGGCCTAGATAATATAGGTGGTCTACCTGGTCTACTTCTGATGTTTGATCAGAAATGTGTTGTCTGTAATTGTAGCACTTTAAGGATATTCATGTTGCATAGTTTGACTAGAACAGGGACCAACCTCTTATCTTCAGGTCCTAACATTCATTCCCTCTCCCATTTAGGTAGGCATACTGAGCTGCTCTACATTTTACCAATATGGCATTAACTAATAAAGAGAAGATGGCACGACGGAGGGCTAGACTGTCTGCTGATCCACTAGCAAAAGAGAAATCACTTGAAAAGGAAAGAGAACGAGACGCTAAGAGACGTTTAGCAAGGAAGAATACTTTGGGAACACGTGCTTTAGAGTCGTTTAAAAGAAAAGAATGCGAACGGGTGAAAACTTGGTACAAACGGAAGAAAAATTCGGCTGCAGGACCAGATCATGAAGCTGAGGAAGGACTTCAAGGTTCACCAAGCACACCATACCGAAGTAGACAGTCACTGGGAAAAGCTGTGAAACGAGTTCAAAAGCAATTGCCAGGTTCACCTCGAAAAAGAAAGGCAGTTATTTTATCTATTGTAAAAGATGTTGGCCTGACAATATCTCCACCTCCGAAAACATCCCCTTCGGGATCAAATGACAGTACGATGCAAGATCTTGTACACGAGTTTTATACTAGTGATGACATGTCTTGGCAAGCACCAGGAAGGAAAGACAGGGTAATCTATAGAGAGAAAGATCCTCAAACTGGAATGAAGACAAAATTTGATGTGCAAGCAAGATATTTGCTTATGTCATTAAGAGAGACTTATAAAATGTTTTGTGTTAAACATCCTGATGTCAAAATAGGCTTCACTAAATTCACAATGATGCGCCCCAAGCACTGCAAGCTTTTTGATAAAATTCCCCACACAGTATGTGTTTGTTCATATCATGAGAATATCCGTTTAATTTTACTTGCTTTGAAAGATTTCACAGACCTAGACATTGATTTTGTAGGCTTTGTCAGCCAGATGGTATGCGATAGTTTATCGAAAGATTGCATGTCAAGATCATGTGAATGCTGCAAGGATAGTTTATCACACTATACGCCAAACCCTGCAACTGAGTCAACACCTATAAAATACTACCAGTGGCAAAAAAATGAAAGCTTGACTGAAAAAGTTGAGATTATTGGAACTGTACAAGATGCTTTTTGTGATCTCAGGTCTAAGCTAAAGCACTTCCTCATTCATACGTTCATAAAACGTGCACAGGCAACAACATTTGAAAACTTGAAGGACGATGTGAATGGCCAAAACATTTTGTTGCAGGTTGACTTTTCAGAAAATGCCAGCCTCTTAGAACAAAATGAAATTCAATCTGCCCATTGGTGTCACAGTCAAGCAACTCTTTTTACTGCATATGCCTGGATTGACAATGAAGTAAGTGAGGGGATTGTCATTATATCCAATAATCTGGACCACACCAAGGTCAGTGTATATAAATACATGGACTACATCATTGAGTACTTGAAAAGTAAATATACCGATGTGAATATGGTAAATGTATTTTCTGATGGAGCAAGCTCCCAATTTAAACAACGGTTTCTCTTTGCTACTCTGTCACATTTTCAAGATAAGTACAATGTCAATCTGAAGTGGAACTTCTTTGCCACGTCACACGGCAAAGGTGTAGTCGACGGAATTGGTGGAACCGTGAAAAGATCCGTTTGGCGGCAGGTTCGATCGGGTAAAGCAAATGTTTCCACAGCAATCCAATTTGCTGAGGAGGCAAAGTTAAGGAACCCTAAGCTACATATTAAATATATAACAAGCGATGAAATTGAAGAAAATACAAGATATTTGTCAACTTTTTGGGAAAATCTGAAACCAGTCCCTAACTGCCAAACGATTCATTGTGTAGTGCCATGTGACAAAAACTCTCTACTAGTTGGAGAAACGTCATCCTCATCTTCATTTAAAAGAGTGAATCTAAGAGATATTGAATCTGAACCGTTAGATGAAGAAGAACCGGAATCATCAGAGTTTATAATTACAGTTAATGACTGGGTGATTGTCAACTACGAGTCCGAAGGCAGGTTTCCGGGAGTGGTAACTGATTTGCATGACAACTCAGATGTGCGTGTAAAAGTAATGCACTTATCAAAAACAGGCTCGTATTACAAGTGGCCTATTTCAGATGATGAAATTTGGTATGCAAAGAAGAATGTTGTTGCAAAAATCGAAGCCCCAGAAGTTACTGGAGCACGTGGACAGTATTCTTTTGGTACAATATTTTAGGCACTAGGCCTACTTTTACCTAAAAAGGACATTTTTAGTTTCTACTACTTTCCTAGATGTAATAAGTTCAAAAAGAAGCAATTATTTAATGTCCAATGTAACTTGTAGTGATGTAGGCCCTATACTAATTGGTATAAAAGCATGGTGTCGGGTGTATAATCTTCACAAATTACGCCCGACACCACGATTTTACACCCGACACTGTTTTTTATGTTAATCTTGTATAAAAAGTTAAAGATACATTTGTAAAAACAAATCATATTAGTATTAGGTAACTCATATTTTATTATAATAACAAAAACAAATTATTAAAATAAGTTACAATTCACAGAATTTATAAGATTTGTATGTAGTTTCGTATTTCTACTATTTGTCTGAATTACACCCGACACTGACTATAAAAAATCAATAATAAAACGATCTTAATACTTTATATGCATTGTTTGGTTTTAACCTTATTGTCCAAGTGTGGTTAATATATCCCATGTTTAAGATTTTCAATATCCTAAGTTTGAACTTAGTAATTGAGCTTGAAAGCCTAGAAAATGTCTTCAAATTTTACACCCGACACCGTGAAACTGCCCTTTAATACCCACTCACCCTCCACCCCCTCCATCACAAAACACAGTTCAGGAACAACATAGAAAACAGAATCAAATTTCTTTGCAGTTTTCACTTTCATGTGTGTGAGTTAGGAGATTGTAAACCAAAGAAAAGCAAAATACTTCCATCAGTTGAAGGGGAAATTACTCAAATTAGAGTATATTTGTCCACTATATCCGGCCACAAATCAAAGACGTTTGCAAAAAAACGGCAAAACTAGATTTCTCACTGAGCTGATAATGCATGTTATATCCAACTATAGCTAAATGGTTTTAATTAAATAATTAAATCATTTAATTCCCTTAATTTAGTAAATGCTTTTTTAAAGTTTGTAGGCCTATATAGGGAAGAGTGGGGTACAGTGGGACACGGGGCACAGTGGGACAGAGTCGGTATCTTGAAGGTTTGGGGTATTTTTTGTAGTCAACATTTTTTTTAGTGTTGGTATTTATGTTTTAGTAACCTGTCAATTGGATTCAGGCATAAATATGAATTCACCTATTTTACAGCAGCAGATGTTTATTTTGCGTCATAGAAACGGGAAAAATAAAATGTGGCATTTTCTTCTCCTGCGATGCCAAATTATAAAATTGTTCAACATATTTTGTGTTTTCATCATTCATTCAATGTTTTGTCTATATTTAATAATAAATAGGGTTGATGAAATTTACATAATCACTTTTAAGTCACTTTTTATAAATGAACTTGCCTTGGGGCACAGTGGGACAAAATGTGTGGGGCACAGTGGGACAAAGTGCAAATGTCCCTAAATGTGATGTCTGCATCAATTAACTTCTTTGGATGCTTACAAAAATCAAGAGAAGTGTTTTGGGGTAGAGGCGTTTTAAATGGATGCCATTTGTTGACAGAAGCACATGTTTGTTTAGCCGTTTAAGACATTCTACGGTGATGATTGTAGATCTTGGCTTGCGTTAAATGCTGGAAAGAGCCTTACCATTTACAATCTAGCCTCCTTAGTAGGAAAGGCATACCCAAAAGCATTTACTCCTTCCAACATTGTTTCGGGATTCAGATCCACTGGCATATATCCACTGGAGAAACACACGTATGGAGAGGCCGATTTTATAGCTGGAGTTGTGACAGATCAACAATTTGTTACAGTAGAGATAGACCCCCAACTATCCACGTCTGCCTCCACAGCTGTTGCTATAGTCTCTAGTAGACATATGCCTACTGCAGAAGACATATGCAATACGTCGGTTCATGAATCGAGTTTGCAAACTGGACTCGTCCCAGTTACCCCAGAAATGATTCTGCCATATCCAAAGGCTCTTCCAACCATTCGACAGAGCTCAAAATGTTCCTATCGGAAGAAAAAAAGTGAAGTTCTTACTGACACCCCTGTAAAGAAGAGACTAGAACGAGAAGCGGAAGCTAGAAAAAAACCATTGAAGAGAGTGATCATTCCAAATCTCAAGAAGAAAAAATGCGTCACTAAAAAGAAGAAAGAGGAGTCAACTAGCGATGAATCGGATATCCTAGAGTTGAACAGTGATAACCAGAGTGACGTTGATACTTGCGATAGTCCTACATTTGATTTATCTGATGCTGAAGAGTTAAGTGCCATTTGTGATGGAGACTTCCTTCTTGTACAGATATGCAGTAAGAAAAGCAAACGATATTATGCTGCGGACGTTGTCTCTCATTCCTCCGAAGATGGAGACTCGACATACCAAGTAAAATTCTTAGCAAGGAAGTTCCCAGGGTTTTACTTTAACTTCACTTCAGAAGATGTGTGTGATGTTAGCGAGGAAGATGTTGTAAAAAGGTTACCAAAGCCTATTACACACGGAGGAACAGAAAGAACTCTCCGCAGCCTTACATTCACTGTGGATTTGGCCGAGTTTGACTAACTCATTCAATAAAACAACATTACCATTCTTATTTTATTAATATTGACTTGTTCTACATAAAATAATCATTTCAAGTTGTTATATCAATACAGAGGGCATAATTTTATGCAATTAAAACACAGTCCCACTGTGCCCCGTATTGTGTCCCACTGTGCCCCATGCGGGGGCACAGTGGGACAATTTTCCGTATTACCGAAATTATTTTTTTGTAAATAAACTACTTATCCTAAAATTTGTGTTTTTATTTCTATATGTTGAAAAAAGCTTACCAAATATAACCACGAAGTTTAAATTTTTTTTGAATTCACCAGCCTTAACTAAAAATAGAAATGTGAAAATTGTCCCACTGTGCCCCACTCTCCCCTATTTTGAAAATTGTTGACTTTAAGCGGGGACGTGGAAAAGTGGTGCGGAGGGGGGGGGGGGGGGGGGGGGTGCCGCGTACTACTGAATGTAGGCTTGGGCTGCCTAAGAGTCAAAAAAAGGTTGGGAACCACTGCTGAAGGGTATGTCCGTATGTCCACAGATAGCAAATCACAACACTACAAATGCCCCCCTGGACAAAGTTCGTGATGTTTCTGACTAGCTGACAATGTGCTACCAGGTTCACATGTTGATAACATACGAACTCCTTCGACTAAACAAGTGGTTCAAAAGCATCTATGCCAATAAACCGGCATTTAGGGGGGAACGACCTACCGTACTAGAACGTTGTCTCCCCTGAAGAACGCAAAACGCAAATTAAAGTTTACATGGTCGCATATAGCTTCGATGCCCGAAACACACATTTCATCCAGGTGTCGAATAGAGACTGGGGTCCAAAATCCAATCGTTGAGTTTAATGAAGCAAAGTGAAAGCTGTGAATTTGTCAAACATCAAGCTGCACATATCAGCGAGTCAACAATGACAACGCATCTGGCAAAACGTAGCGAAACCCTGCTCACTGAAAATTAGCACCCTGTGTAGGCCTATGCAATATTAAAGCCTACAAAAAACCAAAATTGCATTGGAGAACATTCCGAACGCTACAAGCCTGTTAATCTTCAAACGAAGATTCTACTCAGGTGCGAAAGCAAATCGTGTGTTCGTACACAGCTGGGTTAGGAGCAGACTCTTATAAAGCTGCTGTAATGCGTCTCACCTTGTACAGGACAGCGTAACAACGATGTGGTCATGGGCTGTACTTGCCCGCAAGCCCCGAGCTCCAGCGAGGTGGCAACGAGTATCCCATCCATTTGACGCGTCCTTGAAACAGCAAATCATATATTTTAGAATCAGTGAAACATTCATATTCGAGTAGATAGTAATTTAACGTAAATTTTTAAAAGTAAGGTGTCTATAAATAGAAAACAATATCAGGCAATTCTATATAAACCATCAGCTTTGTAAAATAGATAACACATTTGTGACGACTGGACAATCAATGGAGTGCAGTCTGGAATGTGACACAAGGCCTAAAACTTTTCGTTGCGACCGGAGTCATTATTAAAACATGGCTGTCGGGTATCGCTGCGTCCATTGATGGAAATTATCTGACGTTTCAGGCTGATGTATGGCCCATCTTCAGAGTTCAGAGTAGGCCTACATAGAATAGGCAACCCAAGACAACCTTTCGTCACAGGTGAGGTTTTCGTAGCCAATCAGCGATCATTATTTGTGAGCGCTTGTCTCGGGCAGTTCGCTGGTTGGCTACGAGTGCCTCGCCTGTGACGAAAGCGTACGTAAGGTAGTCTTGGGTGGCCTTTACCATGTAGGCCTACCAAACCATACACAATTGCCCGGAAACTCTTATGTACTAAAATGCAATTTATTGTATAATAAGGAGAAAATAAAGTTATATTCTATTCTATTCTAAACGGTAACGAAGTTGGATCCTGTGTTAACTTACAACACGATGCACAATTGAGCTAGCAGTTCCAGTATCCCGGTAATGAAAAAGGTAAGTACGCCAATGTTTAACTCAGCGTTCGCGTTTCCGCTGTCTTCATCGTTGTGCACCGACTTTACGTCTCCTAGACATAGGACTAGGCCTACGCCCTGAGCCTGAGCCATGACTTGCCCACCAGTATGCCTAGGGCTAGGCCAGGTAAGTTACTAGACTAGGCCTAGGGGTAGACCTACACTTGTAGTCGGTTCAAAATTCGTATCTACCTAGGGCTGGGCCATCCGTGCACAGTCAAGACAAATACGTAGGATAGACCTAGGCCTAGGCCAGCCACCAAAACTGCGGACGAATAGTTTTTCTGTCAGTGGCCGTCCGTCTAGGCCTAGCTGGGGTTATGACGTTCGCCACTATTTTGGCAATGTTCTCGGAATCCATAAAGTCGATTTAAGTTTGCCGTGGGAATAGGGTTTCAAGCTTTTTTAGGCACGTGGCAATCCTGTCAACAGGGAGGGATTGTAGAAAAGATTATCGGGTAGTTTTCCCGATTTGGCTCCGCGGCTTTTTTGCACAAGTAGGCCTAGGCCCTAGGCCTACGCCTACCGTCCCGGAAAGTACTTGAAAAACTTAGGCCTACCACTTAAGAGATTAATGTTTAAAATAAACCCAAACTAGATTTGCTGTCCGCTACAACATTTAAAGTTACCTTTTTCGATGATCTAAGACAGTGTTTGGGGGATCTACAACCCTAGGCCTAGGCCTAGGACATGCCCGAACAGTAGGCCCTAGGCCTAAACCATACCCACTTTTTGTTTGCCCGAATGAAAATGAGCCTCAAGTCAATGCATGGAAGAATGTATTACCGTCTTAGTAGGCCTAATAAACAAAATCAGATGCAAATTACAAATACCTTACACATCTTATGTGCTGACCAAACTGTTCAACCTCGGCGCAAAGCGGAATCTAACCTCATATTCAAGCACGAACATGCTAGAACGATGTCGTTGCCGAATCGCGCCGCCTGACAACCGTCCACGTTGAGTAACGTTATAAAAGAAAATGTATCTCAAAGTAGTTTGCCAGTGAAAGAAATATTAGCTAAAGATTATTCAATTTGAATTATACCATATAATATGGTATTGTAGGATGTTAAAAATAATAAGTCGACCACAACGCACACCTTTCGTGCATGATAAATTAAAGTAATACAACGACATAATTACTACTACAAGTCTACAACGTTGGCTAATCTGTATTAACATTTCTGGTCACAGCCCTCTTGATGAGTATTGTACTCAACAAGTGGTTCAAACGCGGTGTATTCAATTTATTCACTTTTAAATAAAAACGAGATAATAAGAGTTCATATCATGCTAGAGCTGCCTCTATGATTACTAAAACAAATTTTTCGTGTACTAATTGAAAAGTAAGGAGAAAAAAATAAGTACAGAGTGTAGCGGACCCCGTCCCTAGACCCCCTGGCACGTGTCTAGGGGATATATTTTAGGTGTCTTACGAGGATCATCGGGAGAAAAAATCCGCCACAAGAACTTATCTCCTCGGCCCGGCTCAGTATCGTGTATTGTATGTGTGTGTGTGAACCCTTGCGACTGTCGTACGATTGGCTGGGCTGCGTTACTAGCCTTGCGACTGATCGTACGATGGCTGGGGCGTGACCCTATGCTTCGAGCAGTAGGCCCTTGCGACTGTCGTACGGTTGGCTGGGCTGCGTTACTAGCCTTGCGACTGACCGTACGATGGCTGGGGTACTACCACTCTGTGTATAACCCTGTTTCGAACAGTAGGCCCTTGCGACTGTCGTACGGTTGGCTGGGCTGCGTTACTAGCCTTGCGACTGACCGTACGATGGCTGGGGTACTACCACTCTGTGTATAACCCTGTTTCGAACAGTAGGCCCTTGCGACTGTCGTACGATTGGCTGGGCTGCGTTACTAGCCTTGCGACTGATCGTACGATGGCTGGGGTACTACCACTCTGTGTATGTGTGTGCGTGCGTGTGAGAATGTGTATGTGTGTGAGTGTGTGTATTTATACTTTACATTGGGTAAGGAGACGAAATCGGTAGAAGACCACAATATATCAGATAGAAAAACTTGGTTATATTTCTTACATGGTTTTATATAGAAAAATACAAAACAAACTCTGAGTATAAAAATAAAGCTACAATGATTTAATAAGTTGGCAACACGGAAAATATTCTAAGTCCAACGAAGAAAATACAATTTTCAACTGTGTTGGGACTTAGACGATTTGAAGACAAGTTATTCAGACTGGCAATAAGAGAGAAAATTTCTAAGTGTTAATAACTCTGCGAAGGAATACAAAGTTCCCGACGTGGGCTCTCAGTCGTGTACGAGCGCTACATCGGACCAAGTCACCGGGTTAGGGTGCAGGCCAACGTATTCGAAGCTCGGAGTTGTGTGGGACCATGCGACTAGTACCCTAGACAGCTGAGATACAAATCACTACGTGTTTGACTCTGCTGATCCCTAGGGCTCCTATGCAACTTTTGGACGGGGACTTCCTCATGCACTTGGACGCCTGACCTGACGGGGCGCTACGCCCCACACCAACTGAAGTTTGACGTCCAGGGTGGATACATTTAAAGGCCCGAAGACACGAATGTGTCCGAAGACACCCGAGTCAAACCGAACGTCTTCGATGTTGACAGGGTGGGGGTAGGATGCGCGCGACTCCGCGTCGTCTGCTACTGCACTGTAGTATCTAAGCAGTCCGCTAGGTGGCGCTAAATTCGCCAGGGTGGTTATTACCAACCCTTATAATGTAATGTTGCCAACCGAGAAAAAATTACACTAGATAATGTTACTTAGTTATTTGGTTCTACGACTACTAATACTACTTTACAACACAAAGAAATCACTACAATACACAAACAAAACCAATCAGGGTATTTAAAAACAAGCATTATTAGAATAAATCTGTGATTTCTGAACACCACTAAGTTCATGAATATTTACTCTTAGACAATAGCTTGTCAAGTTAAACTACCGTGGAGTAATATTAAAACTACAAAATTCTTTAAAACAATATTATGATAACACAGTAAAAATCAAAATACAGATAAAGACAACAAGAATGGAATATGACATTTAGGCTTACCTTACAATTTCACAGTCTTTGTTGTCACACAAAATATCGATACAAATGAAGTGATGTTTCTGACGCTGGGCTTGGGCACTCGAGTCTGTTTGAAAGTGATATTAAACACATGGCGCGGTAGGAATGTCACCGCCGCCTCTGCGCTCGTTCCCGAGACGCGCGAGGCGCAATTTTTTGAATACAAAACAGTGACGACATGCCCAGGTCGTTACATTACCCCCTCAAAAGAATAATCTTTAGGGCGACACGAACTGAAGGTTCGGATCGTCGTAAAGATTTTCCGTTACATATAAAAATATAAACATCACACATTAAAAGGACATAAAATAAGTTTTGCGAAATAACGCATGAACTAATGGAAACTGCTTACAAAAAATTAAAATTATGTATACATATAAACTATACCTTTCTTGCATAATCTTTAGGGCGACCCGAACTGAAGGTTCGAATCATCGTAAAGATCTTTCCTTATACATAAACAATACAGAAATTACAAACATGTATAAAACAAGACTGTGGAAGTAATGCTTATACTGTGGAAAATAAAAACATGAAAATAGAAATAAAAAATAATAGGCACCTCTCAACAACAATACAATTAGTCATAGGAATGGGGCTACCATCAGTCTTAGATTACAGAGTTATTACAAATAATGGAATACATGATATAGAAATGTTTTTTACAATGGTGAGATCTCGACATGTGACTCCGACCTACATCTTTGCGTAGTCGGCCGTGAAATAACCTGTGGCCCGGTCGTACATCACCTCCTTCTTCTTTTTATCGGCGCTAAGGGCCTTCCGCACCAGTCGCCGACGCTCGTTCCGTTTGGCCTTCTTGACCCGTCGTAGATCTAAGTCTTGTTTTGGTTGGTCTGCAGGTGCGGAAGGGGTAACTGGAGCGGGCCTGGGGGTATCGGGTGTCGGCGGGCGGAAAGGATCGGGTGTAATTGGTCTCTGCTTTTGGGAGGGTGGGGGCGTCGTTGGTTGCTTTACCTTCACGTAAAGCATGGGGGTTGGGGAGGCGGCTGAGATGGCGGCGGACTTCTGGCGGAGGTCCGGCCTTATCATCTTCTTCCAGGAGGTCATTGGGTAACGGCCCTCCCTTTTAAGAGTCTCCCTAGACGTGGCTTCGGGAGCCCTTCGGTAGATGGGGATGTCTCTCCCCAGGGACTCTAGAAGAAGCTCCCTTGCCCGGGACCGTGGTGGTGCTTTTGGTACTGCTGGTTTGTTAGCTTTGATAGGCCTGGTTGCCATACTGAAAGGAAACACAGAAATTTATATTTATCGATTATAATCTAACAACCATCGGGGAGGCCTAACAGTTCGGTGTGGACGTGAAGGTGGGGTTGGCGGGTCGTCGGGGAACTCGGTTGACTCCTCCTCCGTCCACTCCGGCTCCTCTTCAACGGTGTCGGGGGCCTCAATCTCCGCTAGAGCCGGTTCTTCACTCCAGTCTGGTGGGGTTTGGTAGAGTCGGAGCTGGTCGATGTTATTTTTACCAGCTGCGGTGTCATCCATGTTCCGGAGTTCGAATACGTTCTGTGATATTTGCCGGTGTAGTTTATATGGTCCTTCGAATTTTGGGGTTAAGGAGCTTGTTATCCCCTTGGCGGCGTCGCTTAGTATGTTCGTTTTCTTCCACACAAAATCGCCCAGTTTGAAAGGGGATACCCTCCTCCCTGTGTTGCAGCTCTTCTCTTGTCTCTCCCGGGCCGTCTTGCTTCGTGTCTCGGTGTAACATCTCTTAACGATTCACATGACTAATTGTATTGTTGTTGTTGTTTAATCTCCTCTTCTTGAGGTCCGACGTCTTCAAACATGCTTAGGCCACCTCGCCCAAGTGTATTTGGTACGAGTACTTCTGTATACTCTTGATGTTATAAAACTTGCTTCGCCAACGTTTGTAGTTTTCCCAGCGTCTCTGGGTGAATTTTGGGACCCCAGGTCCTTAGGTGTAAGACTGCTCATCATCACCGTCGTTCCAACTTATGTTCCGTATTTTTTTTTTCTTTTGTTTTCTTAATTTTCCTCTTTTTTTTGTTTTTGTTGTTGTTGTTTGTAAGGCCTCCTCGCCTACTCGATGTCATTGGACAAGATGGGTTGCCTCTCCTAATTCCGGCATGTTCCCAGCCTCTCTGAGAGTTTAGACCCCTCTTAGGGTATCGTGTTCATACTTCATACTAACTAATTTACTAATCTAAAACGACATAGAGAGACGTCACGCTGTAGTGCTAATAACCCAAGCGCTACTCTTGCTTTGCCCCGCGTAACTTACTGAGCTGTGTTAACACTCTTCAACTTTTCAAATATTGCCAGTTTTTTATTTAATGGATTTAGGTTGCTGATGGCCTCCTATACGCGAACGGGTCTGAATTACTTTACGTTGCAAAACAAATCCCGGACGAGCCCCCACTTTCTGTAGCGGACCCCGTCCCTAGACCCCCTGGCACGTGTCTAGGGGATATATTTTAGGTGTCTTACGAGGATCATCGGGAGAAAAAATCCGCCACAAGAACTTATCTCCTCGGCCCGGCTCAGTATCGTGTATTGTATGTGTGTGTGTGAACCCTTGCGACTGTCGTACGATTGGCTGGGCTGCGTTACTAGCCTTGCGACTGATCGTACGATGGCTGGGGCGTGACCCTATGCTTCGAGCAGTAGGCCCTTGCGACTGTCGTACGGTTGGCTGGGCTGCGTTACTAGCCTTGCGACTGACCGTACGATGGCTGGGGTACTACCACTCTGTGTATAACCCTGTTTCGAACAGTAGGCCCTTGCGACTGTCGTACGGTTGGCTGGGCTGCGTTACTAGCCTTGCGACTGACCGTACGATGGCTGGGGTACTACCACTCTGTGTATAACCCTGTTTCGAACAGTAGGCCCTTGCGACTGTCGTACGATTGGCTGGGCTGCGTTACTAGCCTTGCGACTGATCGTACGATGGCTGGGGTACTACCACTCTGTGTATGTGTGTGCGTGCGTGTGAGAATGTGTATGTGTGTGAGTGTGTGTATTTATACTTTACATTGGGTAAGGAGACGAAATCGGTAGAAGACCACAATATATCAGATAGAAAAACTTGGTTATATTTCTTACATGGTTTTATATAGAAAAATACAAAACAAACTCTGAGTATAAAAATAAAGCTACAATGATTTAATAAGTTGGCAACACGGAAAATATTCTAAGTCCAACGAAGAAAATACAATTTTCAACTGTGTTGGGACTTAGACGATTTCAAGACAAGTTATTCAGACTGGCAATAAGAGAGAAAATTTCTAAGTGTTAATAACTCTGCGAAGGAATACAAAGTTCCCGACGTGGGCTCTCAGTCGTGTACGAGCGCTACATCGGACCAAGTCACCGGGTTAGGGTGCAGGCCAACGTATTCGAAGCTCGGAGTTGTGTGGGACCATGCGACTAGTACCCTAGACAGCTGAGATACAAATCACTACGTGTTTGACTCTGCTGATCCCTAGGGCTCCTATGCAACTTTTGGACGGGGACTTCCTCATGCACTTGGACGCCTGACCTGACGGGGCGCTACGCCCCACACCAACTGAAGTTTGACGTCCAGGGTGGATACATTTAAAGGCCCGAAGACACGAATGTGTCCGAAGACACCCGAGTCAAACCGAACGTCTTCGATGTTGACAGGGTGGGGGTAGGATGCGCGCGACTCCGCGTCGTCTGCTACTGCACTGTAGTATCTAAGCAGTCCGCTAGGTGGCGCTAAATTCGCCAGGGTGGTTATTACCAACCCTTATAATGTAATGTTGCCAACCGAGAAAAAATTACACTAGATAATGTTACTTAGTTATTTGGTTCTACGACTACTAATACTACTCCACAACACAAAGAAATCACTACAATACACAAACAAAACCAATCAGGGTATTTAAAAACAAGCATTATTAGAATAAATCTGTGATTTCTGAACACCACTAAGTTCATGAATATTTACTCTTAGACAATAGCTTGTCAAGTTAAACTACCGTGGAGTAATATTAAAACTACAAAATTCTTTAAAACAATATTATGATAACACAGTAAAAATCAAAATACAGATAAAGACAACAAGAATGGAATATGACATTTAGGCTTACCTTACAATTTCACAGTCCTTGTTGTCACACAAAATATCGATACAAATGAAGTGATGTTTCTGACGCTGGGCTTGGGCACTCGAGTCTGTTTGAAAGTGATATTAAACACATGGCGCGGTAGGAATGTCACCGCCGCCTCTGCGCTCGTTCCCGAGACGCGCGAGGCGCAATTTTTTGAATACAAAACAGTGACGACATGCCCAGGTCGTTACAAGAGATTCAATCAATTAATATTGGAAGCGCAGCGAATGAATGGATGAATGAATGAATTTCCTTAATTGAACTTGAACCAGAATTAATTTGGATTGAAAGATGTAAAGACGGATGCACACGACTGATCAAAGTTGACCAACTCGATTAGCCCAACTTCGTCAAAACCATAACCTCACTTTCGGAGTATTATTTGGAGTATTATCAATTTTTATTAGATGTACGTTAACGTAACAAAACAAAACAAGTTTTCCCAAAGTTTGTGGGTTTTAGAAGGAGTTTCTATAAAAGTTGGCCAACCCACCAACCATATTTTGCAATGCTATTAGGCATTTGAAAATAGTTGGCCAACAGAACAGACGTGTGCAACCCGTTGAGAGTTTGACCAACGTCGACTGCAACGCACGCAGGTCGCTCCTGATTGGCCCAAAACCTCCGTCGCGCACCGTCCCGCAGAACAACGCAATGTCATGAACCCTATCATGTCTATGGCCCATAGACATGATCGGGTAAGACGGGTAAGACCAGTGGTTAAAGTGGGGCGGTATGAGCCGGTATGCATACCGTTACTAACAATACCAACGGTATGCCATACCGACACTAATTTTTATCGGTTGTTGGCATATTGACTAATTTTGTTGTATTTTGATTTTTTATTTGCTCATCCAATGTTTTTCTAAAGTAAATGTTGCAAATTTTGTTTTTTTTTCCCTCAAATGTTATAATGTTATTAGCAAGAGTTCTCAACCCCACGACCCCTCTCCGTAGCCATTTAAACCTGTTCATGACAAAATACCTAAACAAAATACTTTGCGGCAAAACTGAGGGACCACGCTTCCCAGTCCCCCCCCCCCCCCCCCCATTTAGTCTACTGTACACAGCAGTAGTGCATACTGCATACCGTTACTTCTCTGAGTCCACTTTAACCACTGGGTAAGACGGGGTAAAAGCTTCTGTTGGTTACGGCTCCGTCAAGTTGGCCCCCCCACTATTAAGTTTAGGATAAATTGTTATCTCAATCGTTTGTGCATCGTTAGTGCACGTTTGTGCACGAACTAATTTCGTTTGTGCACATTTAATTCTTAAGATATAACATTTTTTTTGTGGGGGGGCCAACTTGACGACCAGCCCCCCCACATGTCAAATGTTAACATTTTATAATGTGGATCGTTTGTGTATCGTTAGTGCAGGTTTGTGCACTAAAAATTTTCGTTTGTGCACGTTTAGTTCTCGAGATATAACGTTTTTTCCGAGGGGGGGCCAACTTGACGCAGCCCCCCCATATGTCAAATGTTAACGTTTTCTTATGTGGATCGTTTGTGCATCGTTTGTGCAGGTTTGTGCACTAAAAAGTCTCGTTTGTGCACGTTTAGTTCTCGAGATGTAACGGTTTTTCCGTGGGGGGGCCAACTTGACGCAGCCCCCCCATATGTCAAATGTTAACGTTTTCTTATGTGGATCGTTTGTGCATCGTTTGTGCAGGTTTGTGCACTAAAAAGTCTCGTTTGTGCACGTTTAGTTCTCGAGATGTAACGGTTTTTCCGTGGGTGGGGGGGGGGGGGGGGGGCAACTTGACGCAGCCCCCCCCCCATATGTCAAATATTAACATTTTCTAGTGTGGATCGTTTGTGCATCGTTAGTGCAGGTTTGTGCACTAAAAATTTTCGTTTGTGCACGTTTAGTTGTCGAGATATAACGTTTTTTCCGTGGGGGAAGGGGGGGGGGCAACTTGACGCAGCCCCCCCATATGTCAAATGTTAACATTTTCTGGTGTGGATCGTTTGTGCATCGTTAGCGCAGGTTATAAGTTTCTATGCAAGTCAGTTATATTAGAGCATGTTAGTTATTAATTCTCTATTAAATTCTCATTTCATAGTATTAAGACTTATATATAGCATTATACATTGTCCTAGCTCTAGACCAAACTTAATCTTAATTTTCATTGACAACAAAATAAGTATAGAGGCATGTTTTGTAGCTGATCTCTCAAGCTTCTGCTTATGACAGCAACAAAACAAGTTTACACTGTACATATTCTGTATAGCATACATAATTTCACTTAAAACATGTTAGCTCTTTACTATACTAGATAATAATTGTACTATTATACTTAAACGATCGCAGTGTATACTTAAAAATGCAATAAAAAGGAATCTGAATCTGAATCTGAATCTGAATCTTGTATTTTATTCGGTGTCCTCGTTTTCAGAATCGGTAGAATCCATGGGCTGAACGTCAATGTTCTCCCCATCGTTCTTACCTTTAATTTTCATTGGCATTTCTTCAAGTTTTAATTGTACACATGTCCGTACATCGGAGTCCATTCATAATACAAAGCAAAGAAGTCAGAAATCAGCTCCAGTACTGCAGTAGGTGCCGGCCGGTTCGCAGCTCATGCAATCAATCTCAATCGAGTCGTCAATATTCTTCCATCACTGAAGATCTTGTGGAGAATTGTTTGGTTGCATTTCAATTTTAAATACTCAGACTCAGATACCTGCCTGGTAGTTGTCTCTAAGTATGTGTTTCAGAAGTATTGGCATAATGGAAGGTTTTGAGAGTCAATAAGTCCCTTCCTCGAACAAAAGAGCGAATAGTTGACATCTGACAAGCTCCAGTGTTTAATGTTGTGGCCTCCTCAATTTTTCAAAATAAATGCAAGGTTCCAGCCGTCTGAGTTCCTCTTTACCCTTTTAATGGAGAGCTCCAAATAAATATCAGTCACATTCCATGTCTATTCGCGTAGCGCCTCCAGAATCTTGCAATAATCTTCAAAACAAATATCTTGAAACACCGTTGAATGTTGTAATAGAATTTGTTAACTTTTGCACTAAACTCAAACCATCGATTAGATACCGATAGAGGTGGCTCAACGGTAAGACGGATACCCTAATTCAACAGGTCGCTGGTTCGATACCGGCTCCCGGCAATCCTGACTGAAGGTTTTTCCGAGGTTTCCCTCAGTCACAAGATGAGTGCTAGGATTGAGTCATACTAACAGTCCTCGGAAATTCCATCCCAACTACTCCAAAAACCGCAATACCTAGTTTCTTACCTGATAAGGGACATGGATTGTCCCTACGCAGGTTTCCTACGAAACAAATATTATACTTACCACAAATTAGGTAGACCCTACCCAAGGTCCACTAGATCGCTTGGACCCTACCTATGCTGGGGAAAAGATCATATCACTGGTGTCCAGTACGTCCACAGCAGCAAAACTTTCATAAGGCTTTATTTTGATTTTTTACGTGGAGCTGCATCTAATGAAGTGAGAGGCCATGAAAGTGATTCTACCTCATGTATAGATGCCTATTTAAAGCAACTAATGTGATATCTGAAAATAGCACTCTATCCGCTCGACGGATCAATATTTTCTCCTTGGTTTAAAGAACAATTTTTTCTTGTTTGTGCCATTAAAGGTCTTTAGTTTCATTCCTTGTATTGCAAGGATTCCTTGTGGTTGTTCTGTTTCGAATGACAGATACCTGCATTTAAATTCCTTGTTTTCTGCCTCCCTTTTCTTGTGCTTGTGGCAAATAGTTTGTAATGGATGAGTAACTATCAAACCTTTTGTTTTGTTATACTAACAAGTGGTGATTTTTCGAATGGAATATTCCAGTTTGTCCCCATTACTTCCACTGGGATCATAGCAGATCCCATAGTGCAGGCCCCTACTTTATTCTAGCCAACGATATCGTGGTGCTCAATGCCTTTGGAATTTTCTACAATCAGTGAACTATCTAAATAGGTGGAGAAACGTCTCCCTCACTTCTGAATTGAGAATGTACCGCTAAACTACATCTCTATTGCCTCTATCCAATTTAGGACACGATTTTGACTTGTCTCTCGATGTCCAACGTGCATCAAAGATGTTTGTTTGCGAATTATATGGTGGTAAGAACATATCAGAAGTCAACAGCCTTCGCTATTTCCTCTTCTGTTCGAGGAAGGGACTTAAATTGAATCTCAAAACCTTCCACCATGTCAACACCATTCTGAAACACTTACTTAGAGCAACTATCATATAGGTATCTGGGGGAGTAGGTTCTACTGGAATGCAATCTAAATATTCCTCCAGCAGATATTCGTGGATGGAAGAATAATGCACACTCGATTTTGATTGATTGGATGACCTGCGAGCCTGCCCCTACAGCAAAACTAACAGCAATACTAAAAATACAAACAAAATTGTTTGTACACAATCAAAGATAGCCAAATGACATAATTGTTTGATTCATATTCATATTGAATATTACATGTATATGATTTAAATTGTAAAGTAAGGCGATTCTAAAATAAATTATAAAACAAGGTATATTTACATAAGAAACATACTGTTTTGTTGAACAAACCACAAGTAATGTTGATACTAAATTAGGTCTTGTCAATAGAATACACCAAGAATAAACATGATTGGTTTGTATCGTCTTGAGTTTAGTGATTTTAATGTTCGCATACGCTGGCGACAAAAAAAGGCGTCGTTCATGTTCAAAGCGTCGTGACGCCTCGTTGAGTCGGTGATTTTAAAATTATCATAAAAGGCGTTATTCTCTGAAGTTCTGTGAATCCAACCATATACAATACACCTTGCCCATATGGTTGAGATTATTTTTCACGTTAAATTAAATTCCAAGGCTAGAATAAATATAGTAGGTGTGATAACAAAGCTTGTATTTCACATTGCACAATGTTGATTGTTTTGTTACTATTATTTATATTATTAATATTATTATTATTATTATTATTATTATTATTATTATTATTATTATTATTATTATTACGATTACGATTATTATTATTACTATTATTATTATTTTTATTATTATATTATTATTATTATTATTATTATTATTATTATTATTATTATTATTATTATTATTATAATTATTATTATTGTTATTATTATTTTTTTACCAAAACCGACTATCAACATACAAATACAATCATCCTAAATCATTATCTCAAGTTCTTTAGTGGCATAAAATACTCAGTGTTCAAAAATGAGACGAAACGTAGCTTAAATGTCGTAAGCGCGCAGCCGCCCCGAGCGCGCTGGATAATACAGCCTTTCAAACAACGCGAAAATCTATGCTACGAAGTTTACGTAAACGAAAACTGAAAAACCAGTTCTGTAGCCAATGAGTTCGTCTATCTTATGGTGCAACTCATTGTTTTTTTAGATTTTTTTGTTAGCTTTTGATCGAGTTTGAAACCGTGCAATGAGATTTTTTGCTGTTTATTCCTCCATTTTTCTAATGTACCGTACATGGAAATTCATATTGCTGTTGTTTTTCTTCTTATATTGTTAGACATACACTTTATACACATTCAGAAATAAAAATTAGGTCAAGGACTTTCTTATGACCGAAGTAGTCGAAGAAAAGAAAAACATCTCAAAAAAACAAAATTGCGTCTTCGATATTTTTTTTGACCGTGTTCCGACATGCTTTTTTGTGAAACATTTCTACCAGAGTACCGTGGTACTGTAAGGAACATTAACTGAAAATTTCAGCTAGTTACCTCTCCGACGCCAGTAACTCTTTAAATGAAGAGCTAGGGCCGACTGTCGCTCTGGCTACTATATATATCTATGAAGTTGTGAATGTGGGCATTTTGTATAAAAGTTCATTCTTAGAATTCCAATTTGTTTATAATATAAATTGTTTACATCAATCAAGCCTCTTCCCCCTTTTTCTCTTGGTAGAGTCACTCTTTCTATTGCTGACTTAGGGTGATGACTTCTGTATTGGGTGAATGTTGTGCGGGTGAGAATTTCCGGGGCATGAATTTCTGTCTGTGTCCAGTTAATAATTCTAAATGAATATATAAGTACCGGTATAGCATAAGTGTTAATTGCTTTGATCTTGTTTTTACCATTCTGTTGTGTTTTTAAAAATTATAATTATTATTATACTAACTAGATGAATATGTTTGAGCAAATATTTTTCTCGCAAAGCAGTGTTGTCGCATCTACCTTGTCTATATGGGGGAGGGGAGCGATGCACCGTAACGCGTCTCTTCAAGGTAAGTATGGTGGATCGGGCAACACTGAGAACAGTTTTCAAGTCGCGCACGTTGAATTGATGCTCCGTCATCAGCAAGTGGTTTGTTTCCGACTAGTGTACGCGTGCGCTCTTATTTCACTTATTAATATATTATTAAACAGTATTACATTATTTTATTATTATTACATTTTTTATGACAACATACTTTATTATGACATTCAAAACACCACAAGTTTTTATGGTGACTAATGGTGCACAACATGTATTAACACGTTCACATTTACTAATATTGCTTCACAAGGCACAACACATATATTACATTGATGATTAATGGGGCTTAACGTCTCATATTTATGCAACGATGGCTAATCGAGACGATGAGCGGGTGATAATGAAGATGAGAAAGATGATAATGAAGAACAAAGCCACATCCGAATCAGATCCATTGTACGTCGCGTGAGTCGTCATACGGGAGTCCAGCAAGGGAGGGCAGGGCCAAGTGGGAGGAGAAATATTCAATGGGACAGTGGGGGGGAAAGGGGATTGGGGTGTGGACTGCACTTCGTCTGACTTCTCCTCCTCGACCAGTCCGGCTTGGGTGGCCCTACCAGAAGCATACGCTTCCGCCGGCATAGCTCTCGGGATCATCAAAGCACGCAAACCTGCCCACCACGATAAGGTGGACAGATACAAAGCCTAGGCCTAGGCCCAATCCATGTCCTTGAAAGGTACGTAGATCAATTATTGCCTATAGTGGAACCACCCTTGAGATACATAGTAGTTGAATGGAGCCTCGATCTGTTGTTCCCTCTCGGCTCATAAATAAAAATAAATAAAAAATTCACATTTAGAGTCTACCCACTCAGTAACTAAACTGATTTGCAGTGGGGGACTTTAATTTAAAGTGACTAAACCAACCCTGTAGGCTTCGAACACCATCGACGAGTGAGCGATAACCAATCAAAGATCGATATTTCAAATACGAAACATATGAATCAGTGATTGGACAGTGCGAACACCTGCGGACAAATACCAGAATCAACAAGGCCGATTCAGAACAACTTTGAATTTATTGAGTGCTTCGTTGCTAGGACGGCTCCAAAGTCACCGTTTACTTATTTCTAAGCCAAGAAGTAATGGAATTGAATCCTCATTAGAAGTTAAAAAACTTCTGCCTGAAGCGGAATTTGAACCCTTCTTTTCTTCCCACTCAAGCGTCATCTTGAAAACATTGACACCTAGAAGATGCCACTTGTGTAAAATCGCGATACACACGCAACTTAAATCACTAGTGTAATAGTAATCGTCTACTTTTCCGTCCCAATCTTTTCATGATATGAAAATTATTGCTAGGCCCTAGCGTCTCCTTTTCGGTTTTAGTTGACATTCGTTGTATAGAATTCTATGGTGGAAAGGGGGCATTCTATAGCCCTCAAATACAGTGGCGTAGTCAATGGGGGGCAGAAGGGGCAAATGCCCCCCTTGCCTCTTGTCCTGGCGCCCCCCCACGATTTGAATTGTTCCACTTCAAAGTCCCAAAAACCCATATGTGAAAAAATAAATACCTAAATCCTTTGTGGCACCTACGTCCTTTGTCGCCTTTGTAGGTGGCCAAGTGCCGCCTACTTTGATAAAACCTCGCGCGGAACAGATCATTGTCCAACTGGACAAAGTATGAACTGTTGGGGGGGGGGGGGGGGGAATGAGTGGCAAGCAGTCTTTTGAATTGGACAAAAGTAATGAATTTCGAATTTCGTTAAATGTAAATAAATACCGTAATAGTGCCTCTTGCTTGACCTAATTACCGACAATCACCAAGCCGCCCAAGTGCCGCCCTTGCTCTATTGCCGCCATACGCGATTGTACACAACATACAAAACAAACAAAAATGACATTTCTCATTCGCTTATTGCTGATGAATATTACTCATTCCGTGCTTAATACTGCTATCTGCTGCAGAAGGTGAAAGGTTAATGTTGACACATTATTGGAATTCTCTCAAGCCAACGACATGCTAAGTGTTTATCCAAATTTGTCCACGTTGTATCAAATCTATCTTACTTTACCGGTTAGTAGTGCGACGGCTGAGGGAAGTTTCAGCAGCCTCAAAGCATTAAAATCATACACACGGTTAACCATGCCAGAAGATCGTTTATCCAATTTATCATTGTTAAATATTGAGAGAACCCTTGCCGAATCACTTGATTTCGAAAACGTGCTAAGAAATTTGCAAACATGAAACCAAGAAAAAAAAAACTCCTGTACAAAGAACGACTACGAGCGCATTCAGAAACGGCAATTCTCTGAGCTAAATAAATATACGACTAAATGTATATAGGGGTGTATTGTGTATATGTATAGGGGTGTTGTATGTAACTATCAAACTTAAGGTTGATTGATTAATGGGGCTTAACGTCTCATACTTATGCAACGATGGCTAATCGAGACGATGAGCGGGTGATAATGAAGATGAGAAAGATGATAATGAAGAATAAAGCCACATCCGAATCAGATCCATTGTACGTCGCGTGAGTCGTCATACAGGAGTCCAGCAAGGGAGGGCAGGGCCAAGTGGGAGGAGAAATATTCAATGGGACAGTGGGGGGGAAAGGGGATTGGGGTGTGAACTGCACTTCGTCTGACTTCTCCTCCTCGACCAGTCCGGCTTGGGTGGCCCTACCAGAAGCATACGCTTCTGCCGGCATAGCTCTCGGGATCAACAAAGCACACAAACCTGCCCACCACGATAAGGTGGCAGTCCCTGGGCAGGCTATCAAACTTAAATACAATTTGTGATGTTTTGCAAACTGTTAACCATGAGTCGGCGCTCCCTAAAAATTTCCTGCCCCCTGAGACCCAAAACCTGGCTATGCTTCTGCTAAAATATCTTCTTGGTCATCGTGGTACTGATACATTCTCGTCGATGTTAATAACAGCGTGTTTTCAACATATAAAAAAATGAAACCTAAATGAAAGTAAATTACAAAGTCTTACTTGCATTTCATCATAATCATCCTCATCACTATTGAAATTAAGTTGTGCTTTGAGTCGTCGAAGACAGACTTGAAGTCGAGATTTTGACTGTCCATGTCAACCTTAGTTTGTATGTTACTCAATTGTGGTTATTTCTACTCACTTGGTCCGAGATGAGTTGCATCATGTTGTTGGTAACCAGGTAGACTTGGGATATCAATATGGTGAACAACACTAGAGTGATGGTGTTGACTCCATTGTTTTCGCCAGACTGTGCGTAAAAAGACCAAAATAAGATTTCACCCGAAAAAACATTCTATGAGTAAATAGACCGAAACAAGGTTCTACCTGGGCCAAACATGCTGTGAGTAAACAGATCAAAATACGGTTCTACCCAAACAAAAGAGGTAATGAGTAAATATTCCAAAATATGATACTAACCTGACCAAATTGCTGTGAGTAAATAGATCAGCAAGTGATTCTAACTGGACAAAACATTTTGTGAGTAAATAGGTCAAAACACGGTTCTATCCAAACAAAAGAGGTAGTGAGTAAATATTCCAAAATATGATACTAACCTGACCAAATTGCTGTGAGTTAATAGATCAGCAAGTGATTCTAACTGGACAAAACATTTTGTGAGTAAAAAGATCAAAATACGGTTCTATCCAAATAAAAGAGGTAGTGAGTAAATATTCCAAAACATGATACTAACTGGACAAAACATTTTGTGAGTAAATACACCAAGATACAATTCTAACCGGACAAAACATGCCGTGAGTAAAAAGATAAAAATTAAATTCTATCCAAACAAAATATTCTCTCAGTAAATAGACGAAACTAAGATTCCACACGGATAAAAAATGCTGTGAGTAAATATACTAGAATAAGACCTACCCGGACAAAACATGGTGTCAGTGAATACCCAAAATAAGATTGTACCCGCGCAAACTGGCACTGAGTAAATTGAAAAAAAAGATCCTTTGAGTAAATAGACCAAAATTACATTTACACGGACAAAACATGCCGAGTGTAAAAAGACCACAATAAGATACAACCCAATCAAAATATTCTTTGAGTAAATAGATCAAAATAAGGTTCCACCCCATACAAAACAGGTTGTGATTACATAGACCAAAAAAAATATACTACCCGTACCAAACATGCTGTGAGTTAATTGACCCAAATAAGATTCTACCCTGACAAAGATAATGCTGTACGTTACTAGACCAAAATAAGATTCTACCTGGACAAATTATTATGTGAGTTAATAGACTAGGAATACATTCTAGCGTGACAAAACTTGTTGTGAGTAAATAGATTCAAAGATGTTTCTACCCGGACAAAATATACTGAGAGTAAAAAGAACAACACAATATATACCGGGACATTACATGCTGTGAGTTAAAAGACCAACAACAGTTTCTACCCATAGAAAATAATGTTGTGAATGTGAATATATAGACCAAAATAAGGTTTTTCATGCACAAAACATGCTGTAAGTAAAAATATCAAAATAAGTTTCTACCTGCACAAGACATGCAGTGAGTAAATAGACCAAAATATGATTCTACCCGGATCAAAACATGCTGTAAGTAAATAGACCAAAATAATGTCCTGCCCTGACGAAACATACTTAAAGTTATTACACTAAAATACGGTTCTACCCGGACAAAAAGTGTTGTGATTAAATACACCACATTAAGATTCTACCCGACCAAACATGCTGTGATTAAATAGACCAAAATAAGATTCTTGCCGGATCAAAACATGTTGTAAGTGAATAAAGTAAAATAAGGTCCTACCGTGACGTAACATGCTGTGAGCAAATAGAACAAAATAAGGTGCTACCTAAACAAAACATGCTGTGAGTAAATAGATTAAAATAAGATTCTACCCGTACAAAACATGCTGTGAGTAAGTAGACAAAATAAGGTTCTATCCAGACAATACATGCTCTAAGTAAATTGTGACATATTATTCTAGAAATCTTGGACCAAAAAAAGGTAACTAATGATTTTATAGAAAGGCGTTCGGACACGTACTAAATAATATTCAAAATCGAATCAGATATATAGACACCGAGATTGGCCACTGATGGCGCTAGTGAAAACGAATGAAGCGCTCAAAGTGGCAATGTCGCGCAACAACCTGCTGAAGCAGCGTCGTTCTTCCTACGTCGATAATGGAAAATTGTGAAAATTGTTTAATTAAATACGGCTTTTAAAGTTTTTGGGCAGATTATGAATCCCATCAGTAAATCTTAAAAAGGCAAGCCACCATTTAAATCAGGACAAGTTTTAGACGTACAAACAACAAATAACACACAACAAACACCAACAAAACAAGACGATAAAAACCAAAACCAAAACACAAAACAAAACAACAAAACAAAATAAGTACACATCAACAATAAAAAACAAAACAAACACCAAACAAAAAACAAGATATATCACAATAATATCCAGCACTATTTTCAACCGCGGAATGAAATCTTCAGCAGTTCGTTGCTAAATTTGGCCACATATAGCGCTGTATGTACTAACACACGACATTTCAACACGTTATCTATACATATATAATACACATGGTACAATCGGGTGAAAGGTACCCTGTATATCCCTCTGGTAACTATTCACTAGTGTACGTACCTTGGTGACATACAAAGCTGTTACTCCAAACATCAATGTATTCACTACAAGCAACACCATTAATGTAATGTTAGCAACATCCGCCCACAGACACATGCATCTGTAAACATCAAACACATTGATGTATGTTCACACAAACTATTTTTGTATGTTGTATGTAATTATATATTGTCGGAGTACAAACAAGTCACAAACTCCGATTACGTAGTTCTGAGCAAAATGGTTTTGTAGTTTTTGCCACTTTCTGACTTTTAGCTGTCAATATAAAGTAAATTTGGGAATTGGGTATAGCAAACTTTTTATAGTATTGATGTTTTAAAACATCCAACTTGTTCTGTATAGCATACTTTTTATAGTATTGATGTTTTAAAACACCCAACTTGTTCTGTTTTCTGTTCGTTGTCATTCTTCATTGAAACCGTTAGGGCCTAACTATAAACCAAACAATCGCCTAAAGTTTTATTGGAAGAGAGCGAATCTCAACGACCTGAAGAGTCAAATACAAAATTGTGATTGGACAACTCTCTTTAAACTTACAAACGTTAACGCGATGTGTGATTTATTTTACAACACTCTTGACAATATAATCAGGAAAAGTGTGCCAACCTTCAAGGTCAACGCTGCTAAGTACCCAGTATGATATGACGAGGGTGTTATCGAAGCCTTAAAAGACAAGAACCGATCGTATAGGAAATGGAAACTCAACGGGTTGGAATGCAAAAGAGTTGAATTTCAGGTCAAACGTTCAATCTACAAACGTCTTCAAAGCGCATCATACAGAAAGTACAAACGGGATATGGAGGTCAACGTTTCGAAGAATCCCAACTTACTGCGGCGATTTATGCAGTCAAAAACCCGTTGCCGGAGGATTCCTATTGCAGTCAAGTTAAACGGACAAACAGCTGACAACCTTGCTACAACATGTAAACTTTTTTCTGTCCATTTTGCCAGTTCATTTTCACCGTCATCTCACGACAAATCTGCTAGCCCTGAATAACTTGTGAACACAGGTGACAACATTACTGCCTTCACAATCTCTCGTGGGGATGTTGAAGATTGCCTGAAACAACTTGTCAGTGGCAAATAACCCGGCCCAGACGAAATTCCGGTTAAAGCTATTAGGCATTGTCGCCGAGCCTTGTCTGTGCCTCTAGCCGCTATTTACAACCGTGCTTTGTGTGACGGGGTTTTTCCCTCCAGGAGGAAGCAAGCCAATGTTGTCCCCGTCTTGAAGAAAGGCAGCAGGTATTCTGTAAATAATTACCGGCCTATATCTCTGCTTCCCATCTTGTCAAAAGTGTTCGAGTCCCTATTGTTCAAGCGTATGTACAATCACGTCGACAAACATGTTGCTCCTGAGCAGCATGGTTTTGTGAAGAGAGGTCCACACTTTCTAACCTTGCAGAGTACACCAACACTATAGCAAAACATCTCAACAACGGAGTGCAGGTGGATGCCATCTACACCGACTTCACCCGGGCATTCGACAGCGTTGATCATCACCTCCTTCTGCACAAAATACAAGGTTATGGAATAGTGGGCCCCCTGCATGCACTGATCTCGAGCTATCTAAGTGGGCGTACCCAGACTGTAGTAATAGACTCCGCCAGATCAACGGCTGAAAATGTAACCTCTGGGGTGCCCCAGGGGTCCATTTGGGGCCCCCTTTTGTTTACATTGTTCGTGAACGACATTCCTATGTGTATTTCAAAGGCGAGGTGTGTGATGTACGCAGATGATGTCAAGCTCTTCTTACCAATAACAAATCAAGACGACTGTGTTAATTTACAAAATGACCTAATAGCTATAGAGAGCTGGTGTGAAACTTGGAAGTTACTTTTAAATGTGACGAAATGTAATGTGATTACCTTTACAACGAAAGTCAAGCATACTATTACTCATAACTATAGCTTTACGGCGCGTTTACATACCTGACTAGTGACTAACGATTAGCGACTAAGAGCGCGTTCATAAAACTGACTAGCCGCAACAGGCTTCTCTCATTGGCTGACAGTGGGAATACTGCTCTCCGATTGGCTGTGACTAAGGACTTGACCAAGGAGTTGAGATGTCTTCAACTTCTTAGTCAAGTCAAGACAAACCTCAGTCACAGCCAATCGGAGAGCAGTATTCTCACTTTCGACCAATGAGAGAAGCCTGTTGCGGCTCGTCAGTTTTATAAACGCGCTCTTAGTCGCTAATCGTTAGTCACTAGTCAGTTATGTAAACGCGCCATAAACGAACATCGTCTGCAAAGAGTCACTACCATAAAAGACCTTGGTGTGTTTATATCGAGTGATTTGAAACACAATAACCACATTTCCTACGTCATTCCTAAATCTCTGAGAATCCTTGGTGTCATTAAGCGCAATTGTTTTCGAAATTTCTCTGTAAATACAACCCGACGTTTGTACTTGTCTTTAGTCAGGCCCCACGTCGACTATGCGTCTCTTATATGGAACCCATATGAAATAACAAAGATCAATTCCGTTGAAAGGTTACAACAGAAGTTTATTAAATTTCAATGTGCTAAATCTAATATTACATACCACAGATCACAGTACAAGGCCTTGTGCGAGGAACATAATATATTGACAGTGGAGAACAGGAGGGTATACACTACAGTGATTTGATTTTTCTACATAAATTGTTACATGATAATATTGATACAATCGAACTTCTGAGCCAAATAAACTTTAACGTTCCACAGAAAAATACCTGTAAACTTGTCACCTTCAAACCAGCTATTAGCCGTATAAACCTATTCAAATACTCATGTATTAACAGGATCCAAACATCATTCAACAAAATGTCAGCTATTATTTCAGATTTGGACATCGGCTGTGTTTCTGAACATAGATTGAAGTGTATGGTAAACAATGAGCTGTTACAACCGGCATGCACACTTTGAGTGCTGAGGGTAATGTTTTTGTTACATTATTGTCATGTTTCTACCATTATGTAATGTGTGTGTAACAGTTACCTGCGTGCGTCTATAGTCGGCCCAATGGTAGCTTGTCCCCGCTACCTGAGTCAGACCCTAATTATAATTGCTTCAGCTCCGGCTTGCGGTCAACAGATAGTCCCGAGAAAATGCCAATAATTAAAACCGTCAAGTGGTAAATTAAATCACATTTTTTACAATTTATGTGTTTAAACAATTACTTCTTGAAATTGTGTTAAACTGACAGATAATTCATTGACACATCTAGCACTTTTTTGTTTGTTTTTTTTAGCCCAATTCGAGCCTTATTTGTTCTATTTGTGTTAATTTGACAGAAAAAAATACGAATATTATTTGTCTTGTACACAGACCCGTGTTTAAAATGTTTACATTAAGTATTTTGTTTTGTTACGCTATTATGGTGTGTAATCTTTATGCGACACGGCTCTGGGGAGGAGGGTGGAGCGGGCGTGGGGGGGGGGGGGGTGATGATACATTATCGGTTGGAAATAAATCATTATTGTTATTTTTATTATTTCTATTATTATTATTATTATTATTATTATTATTATTATTATTGTTGTTGTTGTATTTATTATTTTATTATATATATAGGCTATTTACATAAACTGTTAACTCCGGTCCTACATTAAACTATAGCGTTATAATTAAATATAAAACAAATAATAATAATACTTATAATAATAATAATAATAATTATAATAATAATTACCTGTGTGAACCGGGTCTAAGAGTCACGTAAAAATTTGCTCCTTATTAAAAATGTAATTTCCATGATAGAAGGAAGAATTGGTCCCAGTTTTTGACATAGGGGTGTTCCATAAGATGTCTACTACGAGGGAAATTGAAGGGAAGTACTAGTTTGTATTTATATTCAAATAAATAATAGTTTTATTTAGTTTTAAGTGGTTGTTCCGAGATAGTCGGGACTCCCGTTTTGTTTAACATGGGAACAAATGAAGGTAGATAATTTTGGCAGACAAATTAGGTCAATATGGGCGTAGATTTAGATCATATTTTTCATTACACATTTCATTTCATTACACAAATCCAGTAAAAAAACCGCGAAATGTTTTATCGTAATAAAGTACGCCTACTGTGAACCGGCACTACAATTTTATTATTTGTATCACTGCTATTACTACAATATTATTTGTATAAATATGTATATAGGCCTACATAGGAATGTTATCACTTCACGAACCTTATCAAGTTAGTAAACGGTACATTGTAGCATATTCTGTTTCAGTTTCCAGTTTGTAGTTTTAAGTCATTAGTTTTTACTCACTGCCATGTAGTAGTTTATTATCAACTAGCACAGCGGCAAATGTTGGGTTCAATCGCGGCTGGTTCATTGCTCTCTTTGTACGAGGTTGTAAACTTCAATCACGTTGACAGTTTCTCCGGCCAGCAAGAAGGGTAGATGCGTAGCTCACAAAATCAAGTAAACCTCCGATTATTTTGTCTTCGAAATAAATAACCTAAAATCTAAGTTATCATCACGTACCGAATTTAAGGATCGCTAAAGTTAATAATTAAAACTAATAATTGTGTTTAATTGTTGATACAGTGGGGGTGGTAAGGTATTTTTTGCGCTTTCGTTGGAGGTCAATATGGCTTGGAGCTGCCTGTACTACAAGGGATGGTGAGTACTTTACGGAAGAAAGGCATGATTGACATTTATGGTCTCTGATAACACCAACGACTTCTTTTGAGGTTTGATTTAGTTTTAATAACAATATAGGGTTATTTGCTCTTTTTACAAAGAATTTAACAACGTACCATGTCTCTTGCAAAAGAATGAACATATCTTCTATTCTAATCTATTCTTATAGTGACATTTGACACTCAATAGAGGATTCTTTCTGGATCTTATGACATTCTTAGCGTAGTTTCACTAAAAATTGAGTTAGTGACTTGGTTGTACGCCGACGATGTAGTGTATTACATGTATAATATGTACTATTGTATGGGTGAGACAAAAATGGAATTAAAATCAAATTTAACTGAATTTAGATCTGATTATGCTTAACAAAATTTAACAAATATTGCAAGCCAGCACACTACACTCAAATACATCACCTAAGCAGTTTCACGTCAAGATGAATAGCATTGGTTAGATCATCCTGCATTTCCTTGTGTAGTTCTGTAGCAGTTGATTGATTGATTAATGGGGCTTAACGTCTCATATTTATGCAACGATGGCTAATCGAGACGATGAGCGGGTGATAATGAAGATGAGAAAGATGATAATGAAGAATAAAGCCACATCCGAATCAGATCCATTGTACGTCGCGTGAGTCGTCATACGGGAGTCCAGCAAGGGAGGGCAGGGCCAAGTGGGAGGAGAAATATTCAATGGGACAGTGGGGGGGAAAGGGGATTGGGGTGTGGACTGCACTTCGTCTGACTTCTCCTCCTCGACCAGTCCGGCTAGGGTGGCCCTACCAGAAGCATACGCTTCCGCCGGCATAGCTCTCGGGATCAACAAAGCACGCAAACCTGCCCACCACGATAAGGTGGCAGTCCCTGGGCAGGCTGTAGCAGTTACTCCTTCTAACTCGGACAATACAGTAACATCGCAGTCTTGAGAAACATCCTCTATTGGCATTTGATCTCTTTCACGGCTAGAGCCAGCATCAGCTGCTCCATACAGAGTGCTCACCAATGCCAAGTCTCCAATTATGCTATCACTGAGAGCAGCTGGTGCAACCTCGAGCTGGGCACCCCGCAGTGCACACACTAGTGGCATTTCATCTCTTCCACAGCTAGAGCCAGCATCTCCTGCTTCATACAGAGTGCTCACCAATGCAAAGTTGTCAATCCTCCTTGCCCTCAGGGCAGCTGGTGCAGCTCTGAGCTGACCACCTCGTAGTGCCAGGCGAGGCCTATCAACCTGTTCGCTGTGTTCGCACTCGATGGTCACAACCGCGTCCTCTGCCAGACGAACAGACTTCTTCAGCTTGCTCGCCTTTATCCTCTTTATTGCAATAGGACGGATGTTTTCTAGTTTGTTGTTTAGTATTTTAAAATTCGACCTAGGTAAGGTCATAGTCATAATTGTTGCAAATAGCATTGTCAATCCACAGAAGTAAGCAGAAAGAATTTGAATCCATCGGCCAAACAGAGTTATTTCAAAAGCCGGTGACGTCGAGGTGTCCCAGGGATACCACTCCCTGGATAAAGAGAGGCACAATAGTTAGACGTATTAAACCTACCGTGGCACCAATCCAACTCCGTCGGCTAAGCCTGAAACCCCGGTCTCTAGAGACGACGGACCGTAAGATTTACTAGGGCGTAGCTCCAAGGCTGGTTCTCACATCACTGGGATCGGGATATACTAATTCAGGCAGTTTAGGTTTTAGAAAGATAAAATAGGGTTCAAAAATAGAGGAACAACATTTATTAAATGGCGCTGAGCGCCGCCAAACTTTCTCGCTAGATACCGCTAATTAATCGCGCGGAATAACTCTTTTTTCAATGTCTGCTTGATTCCGGTGAAATAAATGGAAAATAAAATCAATAAATAGATTCGATTTTAAAGTTCTTCCCACTCAGTAACAATACTGATTTTCAGTGGGGAACTTTAATTTAAAGCGTCTAAATCAACCCCGTAGGCTCGTAACACTATCCGCGAGTGAGCGATAACCAACCAAAGATTTATTATTCAAAAATGAAAAACATGCCTCAGTGATTGGACAGTGCGAACACCTGAGGGCTGATACCAGAATCAACAAGGCCAATTCAGAACAACTTTGAATATTTTGAGTGCTTTGTTGCTAGGACGGCTCCAAAGTCACCGTTTACTTATTCCTAAGATAGGAAGTAATGGAGTCGAATCCACAGTAGAAGTTAAAAACCTTTGGCTGACGCGGGGTTGGAATTCAGATCCTTCTGCTTTGGAAGCAAGGATGATAACCTCTGGATATACGAGCCACCTTTATCAGGTATATATTGGCTCGTCTACAAGCCTGCGACGCCGAGCTAGAGCTAGAGGCATGGCCCCTCGCATGGCCCCCTGGATATATAATAGTAATGACGCTATCTAGGCCGAGCTTTGCCTTGAGAGCTCCCGAGAATGCTGTAATAGATGGAAGCATGGAAGGTTTAGGAGCTACGGACTTGATGCGCTCTACGCCGAGCTTTGCCTGCACAGCGCAATAACACATTGATCCTACACGCTGAGTCATGGTGACATTGTTTTTGGACAATCCGGGTCTGACGGTGGTAACTTACACAACCTGAGGCCAGCTGTAGTACCCTTACCTTGGCTTCCCGGTGGCTAAATCTGACCCCATTATGTGGTTCGGCTCCTTGGTCCTGGTCTACTGGTTCTAGCTTACACAACCTGAGGGAGCTGTAGAACCCTTACCTTGGCTTCCCGGTGGCTAAATCTGACCCCATTATGTGGTTCGGCTCCTTGGTCCTGGTCTACTGGTTTTAGCTTCACAACCTGAGGGTAGCTGTAGAACCCTTACCTTGGCTTCCCAGTGGCTAAATCTGACCAAGTTATGTGGTACGGCTCCTTGGTCCTGGTCTACTGGTTTTAGCTTCACAACCTGAGGGTAGCTGTAGAACCCTTACCTTGGCTTCCCGGTGGCTAAATGTGAACCAGTAATGCGGTACGGCTCCTTGGTCCTGGTCTACTGGTTTTAGCTTCACAACCTGAGGGTAGCTGTAGAACCCTTACCTTGGCTTCCCGGTGGCTAAATGTGAACCAGTTATGTGGTACGGCTCCTTGGTCCTGGTCTACTGGTTTTAGCTTCACAACCTGAGGGTAGCTGTAGAACCCTTACCTTGGCTTCCCAGTGGCTAAATCTGACCCAGTTATGTTGTTCGGCTCCTTGGTCCTGGTCTACTGGTTTTAGCTTCACAACCTGAGGGTAGCTGTAGAACCCTTTCCTTGGCTTCCCGGTGGCTAAATCTGACCCAGTTATGTGGTACGGCTCCTTGGTCCTAGTCTACTGGTTTTAGCTTCACAACCTAAGGCCAGCTGTAGTACCCTTACCTTGGCTTCCCGGTGGCTAAATGTGAACCAGTTATGCGGTACGGCTCCTTGGTCCTGGTCTACTGGTTTTAGCTTCACAACCTGAGGGTAGCTGTAGAACCCTTACCTTGGCTTCCCGGTGGCTAAATGTGAACCAGTTATGCGGTACGGCTCCTTGGTCCTGGTCTACTGGTTTTAGCTTCACAACCTGAGGGTAGCTGTAGAACCCTTACCTTGGCTTCCCGGTGGCTAAATCTGATTCAGTTATGTGCTTCGGCTCCTTGGTCCTGGTCTACTGGTTTTAGCTTCACAACCTGAGGGTAGCTGTAGAACCCTTACCTTGGCTTCCCAGTGGCTAAATCTGACCCAGTTATGTTGTTCGGCTCCTTGGTCCTGGTCTACTGGTTCAAGCCTACACAACCTGAGGCCAGCTGTAGTACCCTTACCTTGGCTTCCCGGTGGCTAAATCTGAACCAGTTATGTGGTACGGCTCCTTGGTCCTGGTCTACTGGTTTTAGCTTCACAACCTGAGGGTAGCTGTAGAACCCTTACCTTGGCTTCCCGGTGGCTGAATCTGACCCCGTCATGCGGTACGGCTTTTTGGTCCTGGTCTACTGGTTCTAGCATACACAACCTGAGGGTAGCTGTAGTACCTTTATATTGGCTTCCCGGTGGCTAACCCTAACCTGTTATGCGGTACAACTCCTAAATCCATGTCCACGATCAGTCTCCAGACTCTTCCATCTGGGTCTTCCCTCGTTCTTCCCACCGTTACACTTTGGTACAGGTCTCCCTCGTCTGCCGTTCCGTGACTGAATGGCCTGAATTACACACGTGTACCCTCACACTTAGACTTTCCTGCGTCATACCCACGTCAATCCCCTCTCAACCTACGCTGGCCGTAACAAGTCACAGATTACCAATCAGACTACTCGGTTCGACCCCGTTGCGTAGGAATCACGAATGAGTAGAAACCAGGCCCCACTGACTACATCAAATCAGAGCCTTCTAAAACCGAAGTCAGCATATTTGCCGCAAGGATAGCTATAAAATATTATTATAAATGATTTACTCTTGCCACCATAAAATTGAATTTAAAAACATGTTGGCCTGTGATAAAGTCCACCAAAGCTCATTATATTCGGTGACGACAGATGTGAAGAAAAACGCATCATTTCACCGTAAAGTATCCATAAAATAATACAAAGTTAAAGTATGATAATGCAAAAGAACTAACTTTTGCTCGGCGATATATACATAAGACCTCAGTTATTCCAGCATTTACACCGGAATCACTAAAAACAAATTTTTCACTCACCTGACAGGAAATCTTCTTTCTGGTAAGAAACTTGAAAGGAAAGCAAGAGTAATTCCGATGAATGTTGCTGCCATTGACGGTAGTTGGATATACTTTACTAATTTTGTACAAAATGAACGCGTTGTGTGGTATATTTCCCTCTGCTCCTTGTTGTCCAACTGTCCTGGCTCTAGCATCTTATCCATCTGTGCAAAGAGACTGTTCATCGCTTTAGGCCTAAAAAATACTGTGCATCCAACCGTTAAAGGTAACCCTTCCATGAAGAAGTTGAAAAAAATTCTAACAACATCGAGAGTGTTACTTTTGTATAAGTACATTGCTGTCGGAAATAAAAGGAACACATTAATTGCTAACGTAACTAACAAAAACCAAGGGTTGTATCGGCGGAATAATCGCAGGGCCAGACGGAGGGAGCGATGCTTGACGAGCAGGTGAGCAAACCGGGGGCTGAAGTACTTGAGGTACAACTCGAGGCCGGGCTCGGCGTCATCCTGCCAGAAGCCTGCAAGCAAAGGTCAACGATAACATAGGCTGATCTTCTTCTTCTTCTTCTTCTTCTTCTTCTTCTTCTCATTCTCATCCTCATCCTCATCCTCATTCTCTTTCTCTTTCTCATTCTCATTCTCATTCTCATTCTCATTCTCATTATCTTTCTCTTCTTCCTCATTCTCATTCTCATCCTCATTCTCATTCTCATTCTCATCCTCATTCTCATTCTCAGTCTCATTCTCATTCTCATGCTCATCCTCATTCCAATTCTCATTCTAATTCTCATTCTCATTCTCATTGTCATCCTCATTCTCATTCTCATTCTCCTTCTCATTCTCATCCTCATTCTCATTCTCAGTATCATTCTCATTTTCGTTCTCATTCTCCTTCTCATTCTCATCCTCATTCTCATTCTCAGTCTCATTCTCATTCTCATGCTCATCCTCATTCCAATTCTCATTCTCATTCTCATTCCAATTCTCATTCTCATTCTCATTCTCATCCTTATTCTTATTCTTATTCTTATTCTTATTCTCGTCAATATTGCTATTGTTTCAATACATCTTAACTTGGTCAAAACTGGCGTAAACATGTTGTACGGGCATAAATGTCATGTATTTACATGTAATTACCTTATTCAACTCTAGTAAAACAAATACGTAGAAATTTTTATTTTTTGTATTATGTCTCAAGAATACCACACGAAATCGAAAATCGGAATCAACAGCGCACGGTGTTTTGGTAAGCCCTACAGACTGAAAGAAATATTATACCGAAAATATTTCGATTATTAGATCGATAATTATTAATAATAATAGTTTGAAATAAATGTAATACTGATAAAAGTGTAAGACACAATTCAGAGCTTTCTGTTTGTAAGGTTTACAAAACCAAAGTGCGCTCTTAATTCAGAGTTTTGATTTCAAAGTCTATTCTTAAAATATAATTTAAAAATGAATATTGGTGCAGTTTTTGACGTAGAGGTACCGTTCACTTTTAAAACGAATACATCATGTTAACATTATTTCTCCAGAACTAAAAGTAGGTTCTATATAATGTCCGGTCGTGCCTGATATGTATTCATCCCAACATTTGCGTATTTTTATTACTTGGAAAACGCTCTGTGTGACGCGCTGATAAGCGAGTGTGTCCATTTCCACGAAATTTCTGGCGAAACGTTCTCAAAGCTATCGGCATTGTTCAATGTAAGAGATAATGATAAAAGTGTCGGAAACGGCTAAGTTGTTCCAAAGCCGTTATAGTGAAAACACAATCATCATCATCAATTCAAGAATGTTCATATTTGTTCATAAAACAACTATCAACAACAACCAAAACAAAAATGACGTGAAAAGATTAGAATTTTTATTGTCATAGTTATTTTACTTCGTACCATTGTTCAATTAAAAATTGATTGTCCATATAAATTTATGCTTGGATTTTTGTTGACATAATTACTTCACCACTATTCAGCAATTTAAATGTTATTTGTCATATTTACAATGTAAGTATTTTACAGTATTTATGGTCTAACTTTGTAACTTTTGAAACGATTTTGCAACACAAAACTAAACACCTACAATCCACTTCGTGACTTGTAGATGGACTAAACTTCAACTTGATCGGACTCTACGTTCGACTAGTATCGACAGAGATAAACAACCTAAATATATTACAATAATAATAAAAAAAATAATAATAATAACAATAATATTAGTAATAATAATAATTAAACAATTAAATTAAACAATTTATATTATAAACAAATTGAAATTCTAAGAAAGTACTTTTACACAAAATGTCCACATTCACAACTTCATTGAGCTATAGTATCGGCAGACAAGTCGCTTTCTCCCCTCAATTTAAATGACGGAAATTTAAACTTGCTTCAAAAACTAAATTCTGACACAGCAAAAGAGATCAGAATATCAGGAAAGACGTTACATAGCAGACATTTTAAAGAACTTCTTAAGGATAGCGTCGATAGGGTAGCATCGAACAAATGGTTAACGTCCGGGGACATTTTCAGCGAAACAGAGGGATTTATGATCGCTATTCAAGATAAAGTAATCAAGACTAACAATTACAAAAAATACATGCTGAAAGACGTCACAGTGGAAGATAAATATAGAAAATGTAATATGAAGGGCGAAACAATTGAACATATCGTATCTGGGTGCAAAATGCTTTGTCAAACAGATTATCTTCATAGGCATAACCAAGTTGCAAACATTGTTCATCAAGAATTAGCCATGAAGTATAAACTTATAAACACAACCACTGCGTATTACAAATACAAGCCTGAAAAGGTATTAGATAGTAAAGACTAGAAATTATATTACGACCGGGCAGTTATAACAGACCAAACCATACATCACACTTGACCGGATATTGTATTTATTGACAAGAAGAAACAAGAAACGATTTTAATTGATGTTGCCGTCCCTTTATGCCACAATGTAGAGACAACTTGGCGGTAAAAGATAAACAGATATAAGGAATTATCTATTGAAATAAAAAGGTTGTGGAAGCAGAATAATGTAACTGTTATACCGTTAATTATATCGGCAAATGGCATTGTTCCACGTAAACTCCATGACGGTATTAAACAAATTAGTCTCCAACCGAACATATACATCGAGATGCAAAAAGCAATTATTCTGAACACGTGTAGGATAGTGCGAAAATTTTTGAACTAAGAAGAATGAAGACTTGAAGAAGTTCTCCATCCCGATGGTGGTTTTCGTGGTTTCCACCGTACAAAGAGCGAATGCTGGAATGAGTACAAATCGGCCACGACCGTACATAGCATCCACAGTTCGGTTTGGAAAAAATAATGTGGACAATGATATATTAAGTAGTTCTAAGTAGATTTTTATAAGGTAAACACATGGAAATACTTGACATTTGTGTCCTTACGACATGTTAATGCCGGTTTTGACCGAGTTTGTATGTATTGCAACAATAAAATAATTATAATAATAATTACAATAATAATAAAAATAATAATCATAATATTATTATTACTAATTATAACAATATTTATTATTATAATTATTATAATTATTATAATATTAATTATTATTTTTGATTACTTTTGTTGTTATTATTATTTTTTTTATTTGTATTATTATAATTATTATTAATTTTATTATTATTATTAATATTATTATTATTAATATTTTTTTATTATTATTATTTATATTATTATTAATATTATTATTATTATTATTATTATTGCTATTATTATTATTACTTTTATTATTATTATTATTATTATTAATATTATTATTATTATTTTTATTATTATTATTACTATTATTATTATTATTATTATTATTATTATTATAATAATTATTATAATTATTATTATTATTATTATTATTATTATTATTATTATTACTATTATTATTATTATCAATTAAGCTCACTTACCTTGCCAGTACAACAGGATCCTGTAGTGATCAAACACCTGGCCTTCGACATTCTGGTCCACAGACATTGGGGCCTCGATCGATGTCATGACCGTCCTGAAGAGTTTCCAGGGCAGTGAAATGAAGGTGATATTGTTAACAGGGGCACAACGTAATATCGTCCTTTCAGTGTTGTGACGTGACCTCTTATGGTTTACACAACACTTTGTCTTCGACAGACATTGTAGCTTCAATCGATGTCATGACCGTCCTAAAGAGTTTCCAGGGCAGTGAAATGAAGATGATATTGTTAACACGGACACAACGTTATATCGTCCTGTCTGTGCTGTGACGTGACCTCTTATGGTTTGCACAACACCCGGCTGTTACGTTCTCGAAGTTTCAAGGTTAGCTTGCGTGATGGTAAAGTTCTCTTTGAACGTACCCAAATGTATGTATTTAATATGAAAACCCAATGTCGTTCTGTAAAACGCACGATTAGGAAAGTGGTAGCCTAGTTCACTTTGTCAATATAATAACAAGGCAAAACAGAAATGTTGGTATAAAGTTAGAGGTAACATACGCTATCTAGCGTTTTAGAAATAAAAAGGTAAGGATACTGTTAAAGGTTTTTCAAAACAGAATAAAGCTGCTCCTAAAACTGTAGTGCGACAGGTATTGTATTGTCTTTATTTGTTGGCTTCTATAGCCAGTTTCACATATCACAATACAATTATCAAAAACACTAATTTACAATGATCATATTATAAGTACTGGTATTACGTATTACAAATCTTAAATTTTGAATTTTGAATAATATACCTTGAATTTTTATCCATTTTATACATTTTTGCATGACATTTCTAATATTTTTTGCTTTCTTTATTTCTGCTGGTAGTCCATTATACGGTTCAACACCTGCAATAAATATAGAACCTGAAAACTTTTTACTATTGCAGTTTACTCTATATCCTTTTCCCTCCATGGCATACCATGTGTTACCATAATGTATTTGATTTACATTTACAATTGTATTTATTATATAATTTTGTATGAGACCTTTATGGATTTTAATAATAAAAACTAACATTTACATTAATATGGATTCCCTTACACTAAGCCAGTTTAGTATATTAAGCGTACCTATTATTGTTACCTGCCTTCTTCATCTTCATATACACAGAATCTTCTATAATTACCAAACGAATACTTCTATGGCCCATCCTTGGATCGCAGTACTTCTTCCAGCTTTTATAAATAATCCTTTTGTTTTACTTACATTTAATTCGAGTTTATTTATGGCCAGCCAGTACGCTATCCTACCCAGTTCCTCATACATCAACACAATAATTTCCTGTTCAGTGAAACCACTTCGTGTCTTTTCTTATTCGTGGAATAGATTCATTGTTGGGTATTTGGTCCCGGGTTCATGTCCCGCTCAATGCAGAAGTTTTTAAACTTCTAATATGGATTTAATTCCAACACTTATTGACCAACGAATAAATGAACGTTGATTTTTGAGCCGTCCTAGCAACGAAGCACTCAATAAATTCAAAGTTGTTCTGAATCGGCCTTGTTGATTCTGGTATTTGTCCGCAGGTGTTCGCACTGTCCAATCACTGTTTCAATATGTCATTTTTAAAATATCGATGTTTGGTTGTTTGTCGCTCACTCGTTGATGGTGTTCGGAGCATACAGGGTTAGGATGGTCGATTTAAATAAAAGTCCCCCACTGAAAATCAGATATGTTTCTGAGTAAGTAGACTCTAAACTATTTATTCATTGTATTGACCGGTTTCGTTCAGCCTCGGCCCTCGTTCCCGAGATAGTAACATTCTATTTCGGTACACGTTCAAAATTTAACTCGCATTTCATAACAGTTTGCCTGTAAATCTATACTTGGGCTATGCTTGACTCGTAATACTAAGGGCCGGTTTCACCAGCATTGACTTTTGTCGATAGTTCAGCTTGAACCTGAATGTTACCAATTTGACAAAAAAAATAACATTGTACCTATTTAATTTCTCACATATCTCGCATTTTTGTTGTTTTGGATACTTAAGTATTGTCACTGCATGTTAATTGTTAACAGAGAGATGGAAATAATTTTTCACAATGCCACTTATTGCCTTTTGTAATACCATGAAGTTTAAAATAATCCATGTAAAGATTGGTATACATGTTTGTTTGCTCATAGAACGGATGTATTTTTATGTAAAAATGATTAAACAAAAACTGCAAATGCATTGTTGAATAGAACCCTCGATGCCCACTGTTCAGATTTGTGATGATAATCTCCAAAGCAGTTCTGTCACTGCCTTCTGTACGTATTATGCACAAGCAGAGTACAAGTTATCCAGTAGGCAATGGCTAAACAATTGACTGTAAATATCTTTGAAATTTATGACCAAACTGAGAAAATCTTCCTTCAATATCCTTCATATTTGCCATTAACAGTATACAATTGCATGCAAATGGGATTTAAATGTGTATATTGTTTCACATCATTACTGAAATTATCTACAAATCGACGTATAAAGCAACACATTATCAATAAAACATTTCACTCTTCATTCAGTGGATTGTGCAGTTAAAAGTTGGTTTTAGCGTCGTTCAACTGAACTTGGCCAAAGTTGAACTTGGTGAAACTGGCCCTAAGCCAGTTCGTAGCAAGATCGTAACTTATGCTAAAATAACAGGGTAAATTTTACTAGTGAGTAAGATAGACATTAAACAAATTTAATTGAATTAAATTTAAGCATTGATGTAAAATAAATAATATATCATCCAATACCAATGTTGTGACTAGGTAATTTTTTTGTATCTATATTTAGTTAAAGATAATACTCCGAATGTAGATTAGTAAAGAGATACAAATAATTATCAAGATAATTTTGTTTAGACAACAGATAATAATTATAGTGTAGAATCTATAGAGAGAACTGTTTCTAAAAAATGTATTTTTTTCCTGATAATAGGAATATCGTAAATCGTAATATGTTTTCAGACTTGACAGAGCTTGAGTCTTGTGGCTATTGATGGTTTTGTAGGAACCTTACAACAATGTGCTTGGCGGCCATATTAGGGTACTGCTATGTTAGAGTAAGAAACAGTAAGACAACACAACAGTAACAACAGTAAGAGTGGAAAAACAGTTGAGCCAATTGTAGTACAAACAAAAAACGAAATTCCATTAGAATTGGTCGTGTTTATAAAAAATAAAATGAATTTGTTTGTGAATATGTAATTTTTATTTTTATTCCAAATGTAGGCTATTTTTTTATAAATATGGGACCTATCATATTAAAACATTGAGTCAAGGGTCCGTATATTACAATGACGTGCCATAATCTAGTCTAGAGCTGCAGTTCCCAACCAGTGTTCCGCGGACTCATTGTTATTGGTCCGGAAAGTGTCTGCTGACTCTTTGTTGTACAATGAAAATATTTAAAAAGCGTGTTAAAAACCAAAAATACAAAAAATGTGTTTGACACATTAATATTATTATTTTACGCGTGCTCGGTATGAATGGCTTACTTATATTTTCTAAGTAGGGGACACTTGCTTAAAAGTCAATCAATCAATACTGACTACAAACACCCACTTCTACCGACACAAAAAGTTGAGAGCATTGATGGCAAGGAACGACCCGAGACTAGAAACAACCACGATTATAAACACGCAATCGTTAGTTAAATTATTAGTAAAACATCATTATAATGAACACACACAACGTTTTACCATCGATAATTAGTTATTTCTTAAAATATATTTAACGATGATTTCAATGATGTCTTATGTGTTGACTTTCTTCGCGTTGCTCCTTCCATTCGTCTGCCATCTTTGCTCAGATCGTTGAAGAGACTCTAAACCAAAACAACGTCGGAGGCTACGCCCCAGAACCCTTGTAGCCGAGCCTGTCCTTACGCAACATAACAATAAAATTGAATCAATATTAAATAAATGAATGTCACATTTATCACGAGTACTAATGTCATCGTAAACGGTGTTTGAATCTCTAATCGATCTTCTGACGTTATAACTCATTAATATCGTCGTTAAAGCAGCTATTTTTAAGTTAGTCTACTAGCCTAGGGCAATTAATGATTGTTGTAGTTAATTGTCAATTGTTGTATTAGACCACTATAGTTAGTCGACTAGAGTCAAAATGAAGCAGAGATACGCTCTCCTTATAGATATTGTTTGCTTACATTGACATGCACATTTTGTCTGTTTTAAAAATGTGGACGTTCCATACGCCGTCTACACGCTATACTTAAATATATATTTAAGTGATGCTTATAATTAAATTTATCGTGTAGTCGTCCATAGTAATTTGTCATCAAAATGACCAGGTAAATGTCACCCATTTAAAGCAAGGTCTACTTAATATCCGTTCAGCGGAGAAGTAGTTCAGAGTCTAGTAGAACGTTAAACATCCTCCCCATATAGGTTTATTATGTTAAATTTTAAATTCTCACGGCTATATGTTAAGTTATTGTTTTTTGGGGTATTATCAGGTGAGTTATAGAATGAGGGTTCTGACTTACCCCCTCCATCCCGAAATTTCGATGTGATATCACACATCCTCTTCAGGGGTTCCACAGGTGACAAACAACAAAATAAATGTAACATTTACTAACACTGCTTCACAAGGCACAGCACATATATTACATTATTATAACATATTAAATACATCACAAGTTTGTTAGGTGATTTATGGTGCACTACATGTATTAACACGTTAATATTTACTAACATTGCTTCACAAGGCACAGCACATATATTACAATATTATAACATATTAAATACATCACAAGTTTGTTAGGTGATTTATGGTGCACTACATGTATTAACACGTTCACATTTACTAACATTGCTTCACAAGGTACAGCACATATATTACAATATTATAACATATTAAATACATCACAAGTTTGTTAGGTGATTTATGGTGCACTACATGTATTAACACGTTCACATTTACTAACATTGCTTCACAAGGCACAGCACATATATTACAATATTATAACATATTAAATACATCACAAGTTTGTTAGGTGATTTATGGTGCACTACATGTATTAACACGTTCACATTTACTAACATTGCTTCACAAGGCACAGCACATATATATCATTGTTATAACATATTCAATACATCACAAGTTTGTAAGGTGATTTATGGTGCACTACATGTATTTGAAAGGTGATTTATGGTGCATTACATGTATTATCATGTTAACATTTACTAACATTGCTTCACAAGGCACAGCACATATATTACAATATTATAACATATTAAATACATCACAAGTTTGTTAGGTGATTTATGGTGCACTACATGTATTAACACGTTCACATTTACTAACATTGCTTCACAAGGCACAGCACATATATTACATTATTATAACATATTAAATACATCACAAGTTTGTTAGGTGATTTATGGTGCACTACATGTATTAACACGTTAATATTTACTAACATTGCTTCACAAGGCACAGCACATATATTACAATATTATAACATATTAAATACATCACAAGTTTGTTAGGTGATTTATGGTGCACTACATGTATTAATACGTTCACATTTACTAACATTGCTTCACAAGGCACAGCATATATGTAACATTATTATAACATATTTAATACATCACAAGTTTGTAAGGTGATTTATGGTGCACTACATGTATTTGTAAGGTGATTTATGGTGCACTACATGTATTATCATGTTAACATTTACTAACATTGCTTCACAAGGCACAGCACATATATATCATTGTTATAACGTATTCAATACATCACAAGTTTGTTAGGTGATTTATGGTGCACTACATGTATTATCATGGTAACATTTACTAACATTGCTTCACAAGGCACAGCACATATGTAACATTATTATAACATATTTTATACATCACAAGTTTGTAAGGTGATTTATGGTGCACTACATGTATTTGTAAGGTGATTTATGGTGCACTACATGTATTAACACGTTCACATTTACTAACATTGCTTCACAAGGCACAGCACATATGTAACATTATTATAACATATTTTATACATCACAAGTTTGTAAGGTGATTTATGGTGCACTACATGTATTTGTAAGGTGATTTATGGTGCACTACATGTATTAACACGTTCACATTTACTAACATTGCTTCACAAGGCACAGCACATATGTAACATTATTATAACATATTTTATACATCACAAGTTTGTAAGGTGATTTATGGTGCACTACATGTATTTGTAAGGTGATTTATGGTGCACTACATGTATTATCATGTTAACATTTACTAACATTGCTTCACAAGGCACAGCACATATATAACATTATTATAACATATTTTATACATCACAAGTTTGTTAGGTGATTTATGGTGCACTACATGTATTTGTAAGGTGATTTATGGTGCACTACATGTATTAACACGTTCACATTTACTAACATTGCTTCACAAGGCACAGCACATATGTAACATTATTATAACATATTTTATACATCACAAGTTTGTAAGGTGATTTATGGTGCACTACATGTATTTGTAAGGTGATTTATGGTGCACTACATGTATTAACACGTTCACATTTACTAACATTGCTTCACAAGGCACAGCACATATGTAACATTATTATAACATATTTTATACATCACAAGTTTGTAAGGTGATTTATGGTGCACTACATGTATTTGTAAGGTGATTTATGGTGCACTACATGTATTATCATGTTAACATTTACTAACATTGCTTCACAAGGCACAGCACATATATAACATTATTATAACATATTTTATACATCACAAGTTTGTTAGGTGATTTATGGTGCACTACATGTATTTGTAAGGTGATTTATGGTGCACTACATGTATTAACACGTTCACATTTACTAACATTGCTTCACAAGGCACAGCACATATGTAACATTATTATAACATATTTTATACATCACAAGTTTGTAAGGTGATTTATGGTGCACTACATGTATTTGTAAGGTGATTTATGGTGCACTACATGTATTATCATGTTAACATTTACTAACATTGCTTCACAAGGCACAGCACATATATATCATTGTTATAACGTATTCAGTACATCACAAGTTTATATGGTGACTAATGGTGCACTATTAACACGTTCCCATTTTTTAACAATGTTTCACAAGGCACAGCACATATGATATATTATCATAATATTTTGTAATTATGTAAAATAGAATAGAATAGAATAGAATAGAATGTTTGATGAATAATTAAGATACTTTACATGCATTGCTTATTTTGGCCCAAGTAGGAAAACGATCTTTTGAGATGTGGTTATTTATAAGATGATGATGATATTTGGTGTTTTACGTCCCATATTTTTGCAATGAGACTAATCGAGACGATGAGTGGGTAATTATGACGATGAAAAAACGCCACATGACATCCATGCCCAAGCCAGGATTCGAACCTGGAACGCAGAGACCTCGGTTTACTTGACCAACGCCTTATCGACCTCGGCCAACTGCGCTGGCTGTGGCCACTTATAGAACAAAATTATACATATAAACTAGTAACTTATACACTAAGATAATAATGATAAAATACAATATAACTAAATAAAATAAATAAATTCACATTTAGAGTCTACCCACTCAGTAATTAAACTGATTTGCAGTGGGGGACTTTAATTTAAAGTGACTAAACCAACCCTGCAGGCTTCGAACACCATCGACGAGTGAGCGATAACCAATCAAAGATCGATATTTCAAATACGAAACATACAATACAAATACAATATAAATAATTGGTGCAAATGTGAGAGAGCAGTTCATAATGTGAAGAAAAGTAATGGCTTACTAACATGTGTTTATTTTATCTTCTTTGTATGAAGCTGCATATAAACACTGCAAATAAACAAGTTTCGTTATTTCTTTAGATGCCAGGGTAACAGTTTACAATATAAATAACTTTCTCTATACTAAGATTTTGTAACCACGTACTACATTGTATCATGAAGCAATATATAGATTAGAGTAGTGAAATAATACACGGAAATAAGTTATATAGTTTAGGACCAAGAAAATATGCATTAATATAATTGGTAATAACTTTAAAAAGTTAACTCAGTTTTTGTATTTATTTGTATTGATTTTTTGATTTTGTATTGTTAAATTAGTAAGCTCACTTCATTAGAAAATTCATAGTTCCAATCCATATTTTATTCTGTTAATTAATCACATGGTACGTTTATTTTTTCATGTTTCTAATTTTTGTTATGTTCCATGCATTACTTTGCTTATTGTTAGCGCATGTTCCACTTTTTGTGATGGTTTAAACGTATTATATCTTTATTGTAATTCCCACAGTTAAGCCAAGTCATGGCTTTGTGGGCTCTAGGAGTCATTCTTTTGTTATTTTCATAAGTTTAACGTGTATTATGTATATAGGCCTTTAACTATCAATAAATGAAATAAAATAGAAAAAAAAGTAACATTAAAAACAATACACAACACATACAAACAAAAACAATATGGTAAAATTCGGTTCACAGTTAGAAGTACTTACGTCATCTTGTCAGCACTATTGATATAGAATCCTTCACTTTAAACATCTGGGCCGGAATTCACAAAAGGTCTTAAATTCGGCTGTACTGGGTCTAAAGCCTTAGAACACTAGGGCCGTATTCAGAGTAGTGTCAAGTTAAGTACAGGATTTGTTGCTAAGGAATTAATTATTACATGCTACTTTCCATACGAAAACACAAATTCTACAGCAACCATAAACAAATCACATACTGGGCATTCCGCCCTCGTCATTGGCTGATACGGACCTGCACATACCTTCGACTCGACGTTGCTCTGAAATTCTAGGATGTAACAAAAACTTGCGACCAAAATTTAGTCCCAATCTTAGTGGGTCTTATCTTTGCTCAAAGATGGTGGCGATGCGCATTGATTTCTTCAAGGTGTGAACATAACTAGATATCGTTTACATACAACAAAACGCACGTTTGTATGTTCAAAAATTGAATGAAAACACAGCTTTGCAACATTTCAAGTTCACTGTGATTTCCACGAAAGTAGAAGTGGCCAATTGGGCTATATAGTAGGCCTTTTATGGAATTATAATAGCACATATGGTAAAGTAGACCTGGGACCTGACTTATGATAAGACCCCTTGTGAATCCGGCACCTGAACTTGATTGAGTCTTAGTCTTAGGGATGACATCGGGTATCCGGGTATCCGGGTTACCCGAATCCAAAAATTACCCGAATCCGTTCTAAGAATTCGAATCTTGTTCTGGTACATTTTTAGTTGAATTGTTGTATGCTTCAACAATGCGCCAACAATGGTGATAGCAAAATGACTTGTTTCCATTCCATAAATTACTTTCCCGCTCCGTTATGTACCCATTATCGGCTTGATTAAAAATAGACTAAGCCTATTTTATGTGGTGTAATTGCTGCGGGAGAGTTCTGGTTTGCCTGTGCTCCCACTGGCTCTCGGCCTACCCCCACCCCTTCCCGACCATCATCACTGGCTGACAGAACGCACGCTGGCAGCTTCTGCCACGGGCGGTCAATGGCCTTCAAATAACATGTTGAGCGACGTGATTTACACTTCTAGGATTCGGGTTACCCGAATCCTTGAGGGGCTGGAATCGAATCCAGATTTTACTACCCGATGTCATCCCTACTTAGTCTTATCTTAGTATTATTGTCCGAATTGAACAGCGGCAACCGCAGTGTTGAAACCTCGTGGTGTCGAGTCACTTTACCATCGTGTTTAGTGTGTTCACCATATTGTAAGCAGTATTCATAAAGTCTCCCCCACCGTGAACATCTGAACTAGATTGTGAGTCGATTGTCTTATTGTCCGAATTGAACAGCGGCAACCGCAGTGTTGAAACCTCGTAGTGTCGAGTCACTTTACCATCGTGCTTAGTGTGTTCACCATATTGTAAGCAGTATTCATAAAGTCTCCTCCACCATGAACATCTGAACTTGATTGTAAGTCGATTGTCTTATTGTCCGAATTGAACAGCGGCAACCGCAGTGTTGAAACCTCATAGTGTCGAGTCACTTTACCATCGTGTTTAGTGTGTTCACCATATTGTAAGCAGTATTCATCACCTACAACAGAACACGGCATCAGCGAGGGTGGCTTGTAAACATCTCATCAAACGCGCATGTTATCGTATACAGACAAGAGGGAGTATTCACGTGACGTCACAACGCGCATGTTATCGTATACAGACAAGAGGGAGTATTCACGTGACGTCACAACGCGCATGTTATCGTATACAGACAAGAGGGAGTATTCACGTGACGTCACAACGCGCATGTTATCGTATACAGACAAGAGGGAGTATTCACGTGACGACACAACGCGCATGTTATCGTATACAGACAAGAGGGAGTATTCACGTGACGACACAACGCGCATGTTATCGTATACAGACAAGAGGGAGTATTCACGTGACGTCACAACGCGCATGTTATCGTATACAGACAAGAGGGAGTATTTACGTGACGTCACAACGCGCATGTTATCGTATACAGACAAGAGGGAGTATTCACGTGACGTCACAACGCGCATGTTATCGTATACAGACAAGAGGGAGTATTCACGTGACGTCACAACGCGCATGTTATCGTATACAGACAAGAGGGAGTATTTACGTGACGTCACAACGCGCATGTTATCGTATACAGACAAGAGGGAGTATTCACGTGACGACACAACGCGCATGTTATCGTATACAGACAAGAGGGAGTATTCACGTGACGTCACAACGCGCATGTTATCGTATACAGACAAGAGGGAGTATTCACGTGACGTCATAACGCGCATGTTATCGTATACAGACAAGAGGGAGTATTCACGTGACGACACAACGCGCATGTTATCGTATACAGACAAGAGGGAGTATTCACGTGACGTCACAACGCGCATGTTATCGTATACAGACAAGAGGGAGTATTCACGTGACGACACAACGCGCATGTTATCGTATACAGACAAGAGGGAGTATTCACGTGACGACACAACGCGCATGTTATCGTATACAGACAAGAGGGAGTATTCACGTGACGACACAACGCGCATGTTATCGTATACAGACAAGAGGGAGTATTCACGTGACGACACAACGCGCATGTTATCGTATACAGACAAGAGGGAGTATTCACGTGACGTCACAACGCGCATGTTATCGTATACAGACAAGAGGGAGTATTCACGTGACGTCACAACGCGCATGTTATCGTATACAGACAAGAGGGAGTATTCACGTGACGACACAACGCGCATGTTATCGTATACAGACAAGAGGGAGTATTCACGTGACGACACAACGCGCATGTTATCGTATACAGACAAGAGGGAGTATTTACGTGACGTCACAACGCGCATGTTATCGTATACAGACAAGAGGGAGTATTCACGTGACGTCATAACGCGCATGTTATCGTATACAGACAAGAGGGAGTATTCACGTGACGTCATAACGCGCATGTTATCGTATACAGACAATAGGGAGTATTCACGTGACGACACAACGCGCATGTTATCGTATACAGACAAGAGGGAGTATTCACGTGACGTCACAACGCGCATGTTATCGTATACAGACAAGGGGGAGTATTCACGTGACGACACAACGCGCATGTTATCGTATACAGACAAGAGGGAGTATTCACGTGACGTCACAACGCGCATGTTATCGTATACAGACAAGAGGGAGTATTCACGTGACGACACAACGCGCATGTTATCGTATACAGACAAGAGGGAGTATTCACGTGACGTCACAACGCGCATGTTATCGTATACAGACAAGAGGGAGTATTCACGTGACGTCACAACGCGCATGTTATCGTATACAGACAAGAGGGAGTATTCACGTGACGTCACAACGCGCATGTTATCGTATACAGACAAGAGGGAGTATTCACGTGACGTCACAACGCGCATGTTATCGTATACAGACAAGAGGGAGTATTCACGTGACGTCACAACGCGCATGTTATCGTATACAGACAAGAGGGAGTATTCACGTGACGTCACAACGCGCATGTTATCGTATACAGACAAGAGGGAGTATTCACGTGACGACACAACGCGCATGTTATCGTATACAGACAAGAGGGAGTATTCACGTGACGACACAACGCGCATGTTATCGTATACAGACAAGAGGGAGTATTCACGTGACGTCACAACGCGCATGTTATCGTATACAGACAAGAGGGAGTATTCACGTGACGTCACAACGCGCATGTTATCGTATACAGACAAGAGGGAGTATTCACGTGACGACACAACGCGCATGTTATCGTATACAGACAAGAGGGAGTATTCACGTGACGACACAACGCGCATGTTATCGTATACAGACAAGAGGGAGTATTCACGTGACGACACAACGCGCATGTTATCGTATACAGACAAGAGGGAGTATTCACGTGACGTCACAACGCGCATGTTATCGTATACAGACAAGAGGGAGTATTCACGTGACGACACAACGCGCATGTTATCGTATACAGACAAGAGGGAGTATTCACGTGACGACACAACGCGCATGTTATCGTATACAGACAAGAGGGAGTATTCACGTGACGTCACAACGCGCATGTTATCGTATACAGACAAGAGGGAGTATTCACGTGACGTCACAACGCGCATGTTATCGTATACAGACAAGAGGGAGTATTCACGTGACGACACAACGCGCATGTTATCGTATACAGACAAGAGGGAGTATTCACGTGACGTCACAACGCGCATGTTATCGTATACAGACAAGAGGGAGTATTCACGTGACGTCACAACGCGCATGTTATCGTATACAGACAAGAGGGAGTATTCACGTGACGTCACAACGCGCATGTTATCGTATACAGACAAGAGGGAGTATTCACGTGACGTCACAACGCGCATGTTATCGTATACAGACAAGAGGGAGTATTCACGTGACGTCACAACGCGCATGTTATCGTATACAGACAAGAGGGAGTATTCACGTGACGTCACAACGCGCATGTTATCGTATACAGACAAGAGGGAGTATTCACGTGACGACACAACGCGCATGTTATCGTATACAGACAAGAGGGAGTATTCACGTGACGTCACAACGCGCATGTTATCGTATACAGACAAGAGGGAGTATTCACGTGACGTCACAACGCGCATGTTATCGTATACAGACAATAGGGAGTATTCACGTGACGACACAACGCGCATGTAATCGTATACAGACAAGAGGGAGTATTCACGTGACGTCACAACGCGCATGTTATCGTATACAGACAAGAGGGAGTATTCACGTGACGTCACAACGCGCATGTTATCGTATACAGACAAGAGGGAGTATTCACGTGACGACACAACGCGCATGTTATCGTATACAGACAAGAGGGAGTATTCACGTGACGACACAACGCGCATGTTATCGTATACAGACAAGAGGGAGTATTCACGTGACGTCACAACGCGCATGTTATCGTATACAGACAAGAGGGAGTATTCACGTGACGTCACAACGCGCATGTTATCGTATACAGACAAGAGGGAGTATTCACGTGACGTCACAACGCGCATGTTATCGTATACAGACAAGAGGGAGTATTCACGTGACGTCACAACGCGCATGTTATCGTATACAGACAAGAGGGAGTATTCACGTGACGTCACAACGCGCATGTTATCGTATACAGACAAGAGGGAGTATGTACGTGACGACACAACGCGCATGTTATCGTATACAGACAAGAGGGAGTATTCACGTGACGTCACAACGCGCATGTTATCGTATACAGACAAGAGGGAGTATTCACGTGACGTCACAACGCGCATGTTATCGTATACAGACAAGAGGGAGTATTCACGTGACGTCACAACGCGCATGTTATCGTATACAGACAAGAGGGAGTATTCACGTGACGTCACAACGCGCATGTTATCGTATACAGACAAGAGGGAGTATTCACGTGACGTCACAACGCGCATGTTATCGTATACAGACAAGAGGGAGTATTCACGTGACGTCACAACGCGCATGTTATCGTATACAGACAAGAGGGAGTATTCACGTGACGTCACAACGCGCATGTTATCGTATACAGACAAGAGGGAGTATTCACGTGACGACACAACGCGCATGTTATCGTATACAGACAAGAGGGAGTATTCACGTGACGTCACAACGCGCATGTTATCGTATACAGACAAGAGGGAGTATTCACGTGACGTCACAACGCGCATGTTATCGTATACAGACAAGAGGGAGTATTCACGTGACGTCACAACGCGCATGTTATCGTATACAGACAAGAGGGAGTATTCACGTGACGACACAACGCGCATCTTATCGTATACAGACAAGAGGGAGTATTCACGTGACGTCACAACGCGCATGTTATCGTATACAGACAAGAGGGAGTATTCACGTGACGTCACAACGCGCATGTTATCGTATACAGACAAGAGGGAGTATTCACGTGACGTCACAACGCGCATGTTATCGTATACAGACAAGAGGGAGTATTCACGTGACGTCACAACGCGCATGTTATCGTATACAGACAAGAGGGAGTATTCACGTGACGTCACAACGCGCATGTTATCGTATACAGACAAGAGGGAGTATTCACGTGACGACACAACGCGCATGTTATCGTATACAGACAAGAGGGAGTATTCACGTGACGTCACAACGCGCATGTTATCGTATACAGACAAGAGGGAGTATTTACGTGACGTCACAACGCGCATGTTATCGTATACAGACAAGAGGGAGTATTCACGTGACGTCACAACGCGCATGTTATCGTATACAGACAAGAGGGAGTATTCACGTGACGTCACAACGCGCATGTTATCGTATACAGACAAGAGGGAGTATTCACGTGACGTCACAACGCGCATGTTATCGTATACAGACAAGAGGGAGTATTCACGTGACGTCACAACGCGCATGTTATCGTATACAGACAAGAGGGAGTATTCACGTGACGTCACAACGCGCATGTTATCGTATACAGACAAGAGGGAGTATTCACGTGACGTCACAACGCGCATGTTATCGTATACAGACAAGAGGGAGTATTCACGTGACGTCACAACGCGCATGTTATCGTATACAGACAAGAGGGAGTATTCACGTGACGTCACAACGCGCATGTTATCGTATACAGACAAGAGGGAGTATTCACGTGACGTCACAACGCGCATGTTATCGTATACAGACAAGAGGGAGTATTCACGTGACGACACAACGCGCATGTTATCGTATACAGACAAGAGGGAGTATTCACGTGACGACACAACGCGCATGTTATCGTATACAGACAAGAGGGAGTATTTACGTGACGTCACAACGCGCATGTTATCGTATACAGACAAGAGGGAGTATTCACGTGACGTCACAACGCGCATGTTATCGTATACAGACAAGAAGGAGTATTCACGTGACGACACAACGCGCATGTTATCGTATACAGACAAGAGGGAGTATTCACGTGACGACACAACGCGCATGTTATCGTATACAGACAAGAGGGAGTATTCACGTGACGTCACAACGCGCATGTTATCGTATACAGACAAGAGGGAGTATTCACGTGACGACACAACGCGCATGTTATCGTATACAGACAAGAGGGAGTATTCACGTGACGTCACAACGCGCATGTTATCGTATACAGACAAGAGGGAGTATTCACGTGACGACACAACGCGCATGTTATCGTATACAGACAAGAGGGAGTATTCACGTGACGTCACAACGCGCATGTTATCGTATACAGACAAGAGGGAGTATTCACGTGACGACACAACGCGCATGTTATCGTATACAGACAAGAGGGAGTATTCACGTGACGTCACAACGCGCATGTTATCGTATACAGACAAGAGGGAGTATTCACGTGACGACACAACGCGCATGTTATCGTATACAGACAAGAGGGAGTATTCACGTGACGTCACAACGCGCATGTTATCGTATACAGACAAGAAAGAGTATTCACGTGACGACACAACGCGCATGTTATCGTATACAGACAAGAGGGAGTATTCACGTGACGTCACAACGCGCATGTTATCGTATACAGACAAGAGGGAGTATTCACGTGACGTCACAACGCGCATGTTATCGTATACAGACAAGAGGGAGTATCCACGTGACGTCACAACGCGCATGTTATCGTATACAGACAAGAGGGAGTATTCACGTGACGACACAACGCGCATGTTATCGTATACAGACAAGAGGGAGTATTCACGTGACGACACAACGCGCATGTTATCGTATACAGACAAGAGGGAGTATTCACGTGACGACACAACGCGCATGTTATCGTATACAGACAAGAGGGAGTATTCACGTGACGTCACAACGCGCATGTTATCGTATACAGACAAGAGGGAGTATTCACGTGACGTCACAACGCGCATGTTATCGTATACAGACAAGAGGGAGTATTCACGTGACGACACAACGCGCATGTTATCGTATACAGACAAGAGGGAGTATTCACGTGACGTCACAACGCGCATGTTATCGTATACAGACAAGAGGGAGTATTCACGTGACGTCATAACGCGCATGTTATCGTATACAGACAAGAGGGAGTATTCACGTGACGACACAACGCGCATGTTATCGTATACAGACAAGAGGGAGTATTCACGTGACGTCACAACGCGCATGTTATCGTATACAGACAAGAGGGAGTATTCACGTGACGACACAACGCGCATGTTATCGTATACAGACAAGAGGGAGTATTCACGTGACGTCACAACGCGCATGTTATCGTATACAGACAAGAGGGAGTATTCACGTGACGTCACAACGCGCATGTTATCGTATACAGACAAGAGGGAGTATTCACGTGACGACACAACGCGCATGTTATCGTATACAGACAAGAGGGAGTATTCACGTGACGTCACAACGCGCATGTTATCGTATACAGACAAGAGGGAGTATTCACGTGACGACACAACGCGCATGTTATCGTATACAGACAAGAGGGAGTATTCACGTGACGACACAACGCGCATGTTATCGTATACAGACAAGAGGGAGTATTCACGTGACGTCACAACGCGCATGTTATCGTATACAGACAAGAGGGAGTATTCACGTGACGTCACAACGCGCATGTTATCGTATACAGACAAGAGGGAGTATTCACGTGACGTCACAACGCGCATGTTATCGTATACAGACAAGAGGGAGTATTCACGTGACGTCACAACGCGCATGTTATCGTATACAGACAAGAGGGAGTATTCACGTGACGTCACAACGCGCATGTTATCGTATACAGACAAGAGGGAGTATCCACGTGACGACACAACGCGCATGTTATCGTATACAGACAAGAGGGAGTATTCACGTACCGACACAACGCGCATGTTATCGTATACAGACAAGAGGGAGTATTCACGTACCGACACAACGCGCATGTTATCGTATACAGACAAGAGGGAGTATTCACGTGACGACACAACGCGCATGTTATCGTATACAGACAAGAGGGAGTATTCACGTGACGTCACAACGCGCATGTTATCGTATACAGACAAGAGGGAGTATTCACGTGACGTCACAACGCGCATGTTATCGTATACAGACAAGAGGGAGTATTCACGTGACGTCACAACGCGCATGTTATCGTATACAGACAAGAGGGAGTATTCACGTGACGTCATAACGCGCATGTTATCGTATACAGACAAGAGGGAGTATTCACGTGACGTCACAACGCGCATGTTATCGTATACAGACAAGAGGGAGTATTCACGTGACGTCACAACGCGCATGTTATCGTATACAGACAAGAGGGAGTATTCACGTGACGTCACAACGCGCATGTTATCGTATACAGACAAGAGGGAGTATTCACGTGACGTCACAACGCGCATGTTATCGTATACAGACAAGAGGGAGTATTCACGTGACGTCACAACGCGCATGTTATCGTATACAGACAAGAGGGAGTATTCACGTGACGTCACAACGCGCATGTTATCGTATACAGACAAGAGGGAGTATTCACGTGACGTCACAACGCGCATGTTATCGTATACAGACAAGAGGGAGTATTCACGTGACGTCACAACGCGCATGTTATCGTATACAGACAAGAGGGAGTATTCACGTGACGTCACAACGCGCATGTTATCGTATACAGACAAGAGGGAGTATTCACGTGACGTCACAACGCGCATGTTATCGTATACAGACAAGAGGGAGTATTCACGTGACGTCACAACGCGCATGTTATCGTATACAGACAAGAGGGAGTATTCACGTGACGTCACAACGCGCATGTTATCGTATACAGACAAGAGGGAGTATTCACGTGACGTCACAACGCGCATGTTATCGTATACAGACAAGAGGGAGTATTCACGTGACGACACAACGCGCATGTTATCGTATACAGACAAGAGGGAGTATTCACGTGACGACACAACGCGCATGTTATCGTATACAGACAAGAGGGAGTATTCACGTGACGTCACAACGCGCATGTTATCGTATACAGACAAGAGGGAGTATTCACGTGACGTCACAACGCGCATGTTATCGTATACAGACAAGAGGGAGTATTCACGTGACGTCACAACGCGCATGTTATCGTATACAGACAAGAGGGAGTATTCACGTGACGTCACAACGCTCATGTTATCGTATACAGACAAGAGGGAGTATTCACGTGACGACACAACGCGCATGTTATCGTATACAGACAAGAGGGAGTATTCACGTGACGTCACAACGCGCATGTTATCGTATACAGACAAGAGGGAGTATTCACGTGACGACACAACGCGCATGTTATCGTATACAGACAAGAGGGAGTATTCACGTGACGTCACAACGCGCATGTTATCGTATACAGACAAGAGGGAGTATTCACGTGACGACACAACGCGCATGTTATCGTGTACAGACAAGAGGGAGTATTCACGTGACGTCACAACGCGCATGTTATCGTATACAGACAAGAGGGAGTATTCACGTGACGTCACAACGCGCATGTTATCGTATACAGACAAGAGGGAGTATTCACGTGACGTCACAACGCGCATGTTATCGTATACAGACAAGAGGGAGTATTCACGTGACGTCACAACGCGCATGTTATCGTATACAGACAAGAGGGAGTATTCACGTGACGTCACAACGCGCATGTTATCGTATACAGACAAGAGGGAGTATTCACGTGACGTCACAACGCGCATGTTATCGTATACAGACAAGAGGGAGTATTCACGTGACGACACAACGCGCATGTTATCGTATACAGACAAGAGGGAGTATTCACGTGACGACACAACGCGCATGTTATCGTATACAGACAAGAGGGAGTATTCACGTGACGTCACAACGCGCATGTTATCGCATACAGACAAGAGGGAGTATTCACGTGACGTCACAACGCGCATGTTATCGTATACAGACAAGAGGGAGTATTCACGTGACGACACAACGCGCATGTTATCGTATACAGACAAGAGGGAGTATTCACGTGACGTCACAACGCGCATGTTATCGTATACAGACAAGAGGGAGTATTCACGTGACGTCACAACGCGCATGTTATCGTATACAGACAAGAGGGAGTATTCACGTGACGTCACAACGCGCATGTTATCGTATACAGACAAGAGGGAGTATTCACGTGACGTCACAACGCGCATGTTATCGTATACAGACAAGAGGGAGTATTCACGTGACGTCACAACGCGCATGTTATCGTATACAGACAAGAGGGAGTATTCACGTGACAACACAACGCGCATGTTATCGTATACAGACAAGAGGGAGTATTCACGTGACGTCACAACGCGCATGTTATCGTATACAGACAAGAGGGAGTATTCACGTGACGTCACAACGCGCATGTTATCGTATACAGACAAGAGGGAGTATTCACGTGACGTCACAACGCGCATGTTATCGTATACAGACAAGAGGGAGTATTCACGTGACGAGACAACGCGCATGTTATCGTATACAGACAAGAGGGAGTATTCACGTGACGTCACAACGCGCATGTTATCGTATACAGACAAGAGGGAGTATTCACGTGACGACACAACGCGCATGTTATCGTATACAGACAAGAGGGAGTATTCACGTGACGTCACAACGCGCATGTTATCGTATACAGACAAGAGGGAGTATTCACGTGACGACACAACGCGCATGTTATCGTATACAGACAAGAGGGAGTATTCACGTGACGTCACAACGGCCATTTTGATGACCACCTATTGTACTATTTCATGGTCGAACATCATTTGACATTCTAGCTGTCCATACAAGTCGGATATTTTTACGGAAATTATGACAGTTTAAACTCGCATGTCCCCTGATAAAGTTTACGTAATTGAGTCTTATATGCCATTGTAAACGATTAAAAGAGTAGTCGAGATAAAAGAGTTAATTTTTGTAGCCTTGAACTAGCAAACCAAAGCTAGCTAAGACGGTTGGATTTAAACAAAACGCCATCTGAAACCTAGTAACAATGATCTACCCATCCCATCAACTGCTATTGTGGCCTCCAATATGGCCTCAATGAGCATTACGTGAATACACCCTATTTGGAGTAAAAAAACACTTATATTTCAACAACGCATTTTAAAAACGTGCACTTGGATGTTCTTGAAATATAATATTTAAGATTGAAAACCAAGAGGCCAGAACACGTAAGTTGCTGTCAATCTGTCAATAGGAGGTTCCTGTACAAATATTCGTAAGGGTTCGCGCACAGAGAAAGCTGGTAAGCCGCTAACTGGCAACCTACACGGGAGAACAACAGCGCAGCTAACCAGAGCAGCTACCCATCTTTCACTGCGTGCGCACCCTAACGGTGATCCCACTTCTGATGACGTCACTGACCTGAGCGAAGTTTCTGCGTGAAAGAGGGTCGAGCCCCGTCGGTTTCACGTCAAGAGGGACGTTGGCTCGACTCATGATGACGAGCATGGACTTCTTGAAGCTCGGCGAGGCTCCGGTCCAGTCGCTGTTGTACATCGATACGCAGACAGCGTCGTGCTGTATAAAAAATACAATATACTTCTTACCACGATCATCGACATAGTATTCGTAATTGGGACGCAATCGTACTGTTTCATGGTTCAGCCCTAGTCTGAGACGACTCCCACTATCGCTTCTACTGAGCACCAATTCAGTTTTCTTCTCGTTTTTTCAATGACTCTATTGTAGCAGGTTCTAACCCCATTTATGCCAACAATAATTCTTAAAACCACCCCAGCTCTCGGGCTTATGCGTTTTTACCTCTGTATTCCTTCATCTGCTCAAGTGGGCTCAGCCCGAGAGAGCGTTCCAGCGAAGTTCTTTGCTGGACTTTTGTATCTAGGCCAAAATTATTGACACAATGACAGATACAAAGCCTAGGCTTAGGGCCGATCCATGCCCTTGAAGAAAGTACCTAGATAAAATTTTGCCTAGTATTTCGTCTGTCGAATAAATCGATTTCCAGTGAGGCCTAGTAGAATGAACAATGTCTACGAGATGGTCTAGTGTCCTACCACCACATTACTGTTGAGGTTAGAATACCTTGGCACTCTTGGCTTATGGTGGTATGGCTTACTATATCTAGCGTAGCAATTACCAAGAAGCACCCCCTTGTGTAAAATCGCAATGCACACGCAACTTGAAATAGTAGTGGCAATGGTAACCGTCTATTTTCACACGACGTGCAAATCGTGAACCATTACTAGGCCCTAGTGTTGCCTTTTCGATTTGCATTGCATATTGATTGTTAAGCGGGAGAAGCGAGCGTTTTCATTAGACCTTTATATGGCACATCGTTCTTTTTTTTCTTTTTAATGTCTGCCGATAGCCATCGAACGGGAAGTCCGATCAACTGGAAATTTGGACTATCTACAAGCTTCGATATTAAATGAAAGTTTGTAGTGTTATGACAAAATATTTAAAATGTTACAGAGTTACACCATAGTTACTGTTAAATATTTTTCTGTAACAAAATGATGGCAAAATGTGAGATAGCCATATTTTATAAACATTTTTTCCGCCACGAGTATATTTATTTTATGGCGATCTGATAAGTAATGACAAAAATCTACACAAAAGTAACTCGAAAATATTTTTATGAGACACACTTAACGCCAAATGTGAGGTATTTATTTTATAGTACATTTTTTCCGGTCACCAATATACTAATTTCAACGCAATCTAATAGGTGTTAAAGGCAGAAATGACGTTTAAACAATGTCGGAAAGTACAATAGCTATTGAATTTAGAAAAATGTTTCAAATGCGTCTTCTTATATTGCTGTAAATTGTTTATATAAACTTTGACCACTCATCACCAGAAAGTTTGTAGATATGTACGCGAACGCTTATCAACGCGCCACACAGAGCGTTTTCGAGTGTAGAATACTATGGGAAGGTTATTCCTCAAATATCTTCTTGGTCATCGTGGAAATGGTACAATCCCTTCGATGTTATTAACAACGTTCTATCAACATATCAAAACGATGTTATTAATAACGTTTTGTCAACATATAAAAAAAAAAAACATGGCACACAAATGATTTGCCCAACAAAGGGCACAACAACAAAGTCTGACTTGCAGTTGTTATGGAAATGAATTTGAACTTCCAGTAGTGACTCGAGAAGTCAGACTTGACCTCGAGATTTTGACTGTCGATGTCAACCTTAGTTTGTATGTTACTCAATTGTGGTGATTTCTACTCACTTGGTCCGAGATGAGTTGCATCATGTTGTTGATAACGAGGTAGCCTAGAGATACAAATAGGGTGTAGCCCACTATCATGCCGATGTTGAATTCATTCTTTTCACCAGGCTGTGAGAAAACAGACGAAAATAATTTTACCCGGACAAAACATGCTGTTAGTAAATAGTTTAAAATAGTATTCTACCCGTACAACACATTCTGTGAGTAAATAGACCCAAATAACATTCATATATAACAAAATATGTGTAAATAAATAGTTACATATATTATACCAACAATGTTTGACCAAAAAAGGTCATTAAGGATTTTATAGAAGGAGTTCGGATACGTTCTAAATATTCAAAATCATCTTATGATGTATATTATAAATACTTTGTAAAGACATTATCTTCACATTTTTTGTTTATATCTGCTCCCTGTGTCCAACAATGAAGTCGGGTAGGGGATAGGAAATTAATCCCATCATATTCTGGCCCCTAGGTACATCGAAGCCGGCTGGCCATGCCTGACGCTTTCCTCATGTTAACTTCCTCCGGCTCCTCCTCTTCACTTTCTTCTTATATATATATATTTACTAAAAATCGATCAGTCGTGTGAAAAGTAGCCTGTGCTGGGAGAGGTTCATGCAATAACGCCCTCTGTCCCACTTAGTTCCTATTACACTAGTGTACGTACCTTGGTGACATACAAAGCTGTTACTCCCAACAACAAAGTATTCACTACAAGCAACACCATGAATGTTATGTTAGTAACATCCGCCCACAGACACATGCATCTGTAAACATCAAACACATTGATTAATATTTTTTAAAATAATAGTGGCTATTGTTTGTTATTATATATCGTGGGCGTAGAACCAAAAGTCACTAAGTCCGTTTACGTAGTTCTGTGCAAAATGGCTTTGAAGTCTTACTTGTGACTTTGGGCAGTCAATATAAATTAAACTTGACAATTTGGTATAGAAAACGTTTTATAGGTTTGATGTTTTAAAACACCAAACTTGTTTTTTACGTAGTGATATAAGCCTACGTTTACCATTATCATTCGCTAAGTGTTTGAAATTACGCAAACAAACATTTTATTGGCAGTGTTGAAACGGCAAAAAATAACCAAGTGCACTTATAGTTACGTTTGCCTGTCAATAAAACTTTTGAATGGAGTTCGTTAAGAACTATATACCGTTGTAAAACAAATCTGAGCAAACACTGTATTTAGTGACATTTGGCACTCAATAGAGGATTCTTAGCTCAATTTCACCCAACAGTTAGCTAGTGACTTAGTTGTACGCCAAACGATGTATTGTAGCCTATTACATCCATGTACTCGTGCATATGTGAGAATAAAATCGAATTAAAATTGAATTAAACTGAATTTTGATCTGATATTGCTATACAAAATTTAACACACACATTGCACAGCCAGCACACTACACTACATGACATTACCTGAGAAGTTTCACGTGGAGATGAATAGCATTGGCTAGAACATCCTGCATTTCCTGGTGTAGTTCTGTAGCAGTTACTCCTTCTAACTCATTCACTGCTGTACTATCGCCGTCCTGAGAAACATTCTCTATTGGCATTTGATCTCTTTGAGATGTACGTCCAACATCACATGCTTCATACAGAGTGCTCACAAATCCCAAGTTATCAACCTTGCTATCGCTAACAGCAGCTGGTGCAACTCTGACCTGACCACCTGGCAGTGCACACCCTAGTGGCATTTCATCTCTTCCACAGCTAGGGCTTGCATTACCTGCTTCATACAGAGTGCTCACTAATGCCAGGTCATCAACCCTGCTTGCACTGAGAGCAGCTGGTGCAGCTCTGAGCTGACCACCTTGCAGTGCGCACCCTTGTGGCATTTCATCTCTTCCACAGCTAGAGCCAGCATCACCTTCTCCAGACAGAGTGCTCACCAATGCCAAGTCGTCAACCCTGCTTGCACTTTGAGCAGCTGGTGCAGCTCTGAGCTGACCACCTCGCAGTGCCGGGCGAGGCGTATCAACCTGTTCGCTGTGTTCGCACTCGATGGTCAAGACCGCGTCCTCTGATGGACGAACCGACTCCTTCAGCTTCCTCGCCTTTATCCTCTTTATTGCAATAGGACGAATGTTTTCAAGTGTGTTGTTGAGTATTTTAAAATTCGACCATGGCAAGATCATACATATAATAAATGCACATAGTAATGTACATCCACAGAAGAAAAGAGACATAACTTGAATCCATCGGAAAAACAGAGTTATTTCAAATGACGGTGACGTCGAGGTGTCCCAGGGATACCACTCCCTGGATAAAGAGATGCACAATAGTTAGACTTGTATTAAACCTACCGTGTCACCAATCCAAGTCAGTCGGATAGGCCTCGAACCCCCGGTTTCAAGAGAACGGCCTCGAATTAAGGGTGGTTCTTACATCATTGGGGTCGGGACAATATACCACCTAAGCTCTTAGAATGATAAGATAGATTTAAAAAAAATACATAATATTTATTGAATTGCGCTTAGCACCGCCATACTTTCTCACTAGGTAGCGCTAATGAATCGTGCGAAATAAATCTGTTTCAAAGGCTGCTTGATTCCGGAGAAGTATTTTGGAAGCTGGAAGCGGTGATCTGAATAAAAAGAGGAAGAAAAAAAGAGAAGAAAAGAAGAGGTAGCTGTAGTACCCTTATCATAGCTTTCCGCTGGTTAAATCTGACCCCGTTATGTGCTTCGGCTCCTTGGTCCTTGTCCATCGGTTCTATCTAACACAACCTGACGGTAGTTGTTATACTCACTCAGCGTTGGCTTCCCGGTGGATAAATCTGACCTTGTGATGTTGTTTGGCTCCTTGGTCCTGATCTACTGGTTCTACCTTACACAATTTGAGGGTAGCTGTAATACTTTTTAATTGGCTTCCCGATGGCTAACCCTGACCCCATTATGTGGTTAGGCTTCTCGGTCCTGGTACACTGTTTCTAGTTAACACGACCTGAAGGCATCTGGAGTACCAGTACCTTTGCTTGCCACTGGCTAAAAGTACCCTGTTATGTGCTTCGTCTCTATGGTCCAGGTCCACTTGCTCTAGTTTGCACAACCTGAGGGTAGCTGTTATACCCTTACTCTAGCTGTTATGCCTTACTTTAACTGCTATACCCTTACTTTATACCCCAACCCCGTGATGCGGTACGACTTCCCAGTCCATGTCCACGATCTTTGTCCCCCCTCGTTTTTCCCAGTGTTCTACCTGGTACAGGTCTACCTATTCGTCATCACTGAATGCCCCGAATTACACACGTGGCTTGCACCTATTACTTTCTTACATCATACTCCAGTCACCCCCTCTCTGCCCTTAGCTGGCCGCATCAAGTCACAGATTACTTATAAGACTACTCGGTTCGAGCCAGCCCCGCGCGTAGCAATCACGAATGACAAGGGACCAGGCCCCAGTGACCACATCAAAGCAGCGCCTTCTAAAGCCGATGTCAGTTTATTTGCCGCAACGATTGCTCTCAAACATTACCATAAAAGGATTACTAGTGTCAACATGAAATTAAATTACAATCATGTTGGCTTCATAAATAGTCCCGGATAGCTCATAACTTGCGGTGACGACAGAAATGAAGAAAAACACATCATGTCACCGTAAAGTATCCATAAAAATAATACAAAGTGAAAATGACATAATGAACAAGAACTGACTTTTGCTCGGCAATAGGTACATTCTTAACACATCAGTAATTCCAGCATTTACGCCGGAATCACCTAAAATGAAATTTTTCACCTACCTGACAGGAAATCTTCTTTCTGGTAATAAAATTGAACAGAAGGCAAGAGTCATTCCAATACTATTTGCTGCCATTATTGGAAGATGGAAGTACTTTGCAAGTTTTGTACAAAGTGTACGCATTGTGTGGTAAATTTCCCACTGCTCCTTGTTGTCCAACTGTCCTGGCTCTAGCATCATATCCATCTGATCAAAGAGACTGTTCATCGCTTTAGGCCTAAAGAACACTGTGCATCCAACCGTTAAAGGTATCCCGTCCATGATGATCATGGAAAAAATTACAACAACATTGGGGGTGTCATTTTTGCATAAGTACATTGCTGTCGGGTATAAAAAGAACACATTTATGGCTAACGTAACTAACAAGAACCAAGGGTTGAATCGCTGGAATAATCGCAGGGCCAGACGGAGGAAGCGATGCTTGACGAGCAGGTGAGCAAACCGGGGGCTGAAGTACTTGAGGTACAACTCGAGGCCGGGCTCGGCTTCGTCCTGCCAGAAACCTGCAAGCAAAGGTCAACGATTACACAGACTATCATTCTCCTTGTCCTTGTCCTTGTCCTTGTCCTTGTCCTTGTCCTTGTCCTTGTCCTTGTCCTTGTCCTTGTCCTTCTTTTTCTTCATATTGTCGTAGTATTGGTATTGTTGCATTACATCCAAACTTGGTCAAAACCGGCGTAAAAATGTAGTACGGACATAAATGTCAGGCATTTTCATGTAATTACCTGATCAAACCGTACATCTACGTCAAAAACCCGCAATTTTTTTTGTATTATTATTATATTTCAAGAATGCTACACGAAATCGAAAATCGGAATCAACAGCGCACTGTGTTTTGGGAAGCCCAACAGACCGAATAAAATATTATAATCATTACCGAAGATCTTTAGATTATTAAATCGATAATTATTTATAATAATATAAAGATATTAAAATCATACGCATTGAAATGTAGGACAATTAAGAGCATTCTATATGTAGGGTTTACCAAACCAAAGTGCGCTCTTTATTCAGATTTTCGATTTCAAATTCCATACTTGAAATATAATTTAAAAATGAAAGTTTTGTGCGGTTTTTGACGTTGAGATACCATTCCCTTTTAAAACGAATTAAATATATCATGTTTACATTGTATAACCAGAACCAACTGTAGATGCTATATAATTTCCGGTCGTGCCTGATATATATTCATCCCAGCAATTGTGTATTATTATTACTATGAAAACTCCCTGTGTTTCGCGTTGATAAGCGAGCGCGTCAATGTCCACGAAATTTCAGGCAAAAATGTCTCAAGCTATCGGCATTGTTCAATGTAAGAGATAATGATAAATGGGTCGTAAACGGCCTTGATGTTCCAGTGTAATTGTGTGAAAACACTATCATCATCATCATCAATATAAGAATGTTCATATTTGTTCATAAAACAACTATCAACAACAGCCAAAACAAAAATGACTAAAAAAATTTAGAATTTGTACTGTCATAAGTTACTATACTTCCTGTCATTGTTTAATGAAAGATTGATTGTCCATATAAATTCAAGTTTGAATTTTCCGTTGTCAAAAGAGATATATTAAAGGGGTTCTCACCCGCTACACCAAAAAAATATGTTATTTAAGGCTGATTAGCTATGAAATTAGCGACTAAATGAAAAGAAATCGGGTTCACCATAACCCGGGAAAAAAATATCAAAGTTAGTGATTTTCGAGCTAGGTCCCATCGGCGAAAATCTCCCATAAGAAATAGCATTGGGACGACCTGTATGCCTTGGGACCTTGGAGGATTCTGCTCCAAAAAAAAATGACGTCATACTTTCCGCTGCGTCTTTCTTTTCTGCGTATTTCGTATATTTTGGTTTTGTAATCGGAGCTTCCGTTCAGGTACAAAATAAAGATGTGTAATCGGGTGCTCTATTTCGTTTTGAGCGTTGCTGTGCGTTGCTGTGCACGTCGAGTCGGCGGGTGTCGACTGCCGAGTTGGTGTCAAGTAAGCCAAGCGAGAGAGAGAGAGAGAGCGAGAGAGAGAGAGAGAGAGAGAGAGAGAGAGAGAGAGAGAGAGAGAGAGAGAGTAGTATTGGGAGGGGAAATAGTCAACGCATGCACAATGAACGCGGTCTGCTATGCGGTGTCGAATGGAGTACACCAAGGCCGTCTAGAAATATCGCTTCGAGTACACTCGCACCAAAAGCCGGCTGACACCAACAGTCGCCGCGGCAGTTAACCAGAAATTTCATTAATTAATAACAATTCACAGGTTTCAACTCACGATGTTTAATGGTTCATTATCGATTGGTGTGGTGCAGTAGATCATATGGTAAAAAATAAATCTAGCGGGTGAGAACCCCTTTAAATATATATTATTATTATTTTATTGAATGTATCACAATCATACAAATACATTATTATTATTATTATTATTATTATTATTATTATTATTATTATTATTATTATTATTATTATTATTATTATTATTATTATTATTATTATTATTATTATTATTATTATTATTATTATTATTATTATTATTGTTATAATTATTATTATTATTATTATTATTATTATTATTATTATTATTATTATTATTATTATTATTATTATTTTTATTATTTTTATTATTATTATTATTATTATTATTATTATTATTATTATTATTATTATTATTATTATTATTATTATTATCATTAATAATATTATTATTATTATTATTATTTTATTGTTGCAATACATACAAACTCGGTCGAAACTGGCGTAAACATGTTGTACGGACATAAATGTTGAGACGGTACAGACTTGTCCCACACGACTTGGGTGTTCAAAAAAGCCACATGTGTACCAGGTCCGGGGAAACCACTTAGAAGAGTATCAGTTTTCTAAATTATTTGACATTTTTAACGACGGTCTGGTGTTGGTCTTGGAGGGTAGGTCAGAGGTTGCTACCACGCCGAGGGGAGAGCTTCCACGTCAAGGCTAAATACCAGGCTAGTACATTTTTAGGCCACTACACCCCCCTAGTTAGGGTAAACCAAATTAAAAATCTTCCATGACGTCACTATATTTGAGCCTTCTGATTGGTCGCCCTAAGAACACAGGGGCAAGTTTGTGGCCGGAGTCCTGAGGGACGAAGACAGAACAAAGACGGCCGCGGGCCGAATAGGTCGGTTTTGAGAAGGAAGACGGCCGCAGGCCGAGGAGGTCGGTAGTTTATCAAGGAGACAAGACAATTCGTGTGGTTTAGGGCAGGCAAGGTGTTAGTAAAGAAGAACTTAAGTACGAGTGAAGTGATAAAAATTGTTTCCAATAAAGATATAGAGAAGATTAAGGGTTAGATTCAGTGGTGTGTAACGTGTTTATAGTTTATGTCGGTGGAAAATATTTATGAGTTTAATGAAACATATACGTACGTAGAGTCGGATGTTATTGATAGTTTGGAAGAATGGGTTTGTTAAAAGATTGTTTTTGTAATTGTACACATAAATATTATGTCAATACAGAAAAACTGAAATCAGTTAGAAGTTCTGTTAAATAAACAAGTTGGTAACTTTGATGTATTAGCCATCAGTGAGGTATCTGAATGCCCAGATGTAAACGTTTTATCTTTAAAGGGTTACGTGTCCTTTTTTCAGCAAAGAGTTGCTAAGAGAGGAAGTGGGGTTGTTTTGTTTGTTAAAAATACTTATAATTTCAGAGAAGTCTCAATTAATTGCAATTCTTTTGAGGGTCTAAATGGGGTTTTAAGAGTGAATGATGATTGTCACATCAATATTCTCCTTGTTTACCGACCTCCACACTATAGCAAGGATGACTTTGTTGAGGAAATTGAAACTTTCATTGAATCATGTAGCAGAGATAAGAATGTTATTGTAGTTGGTGACACAAACCTTGATCTGTTGAAGGGTGATGACCATGTTGTGAAACGCTATAGGGATGTGTTGTTTTCAAATGGGTTTGTGGAGTGTGTACGTGGCGTTACAAGGGAGGAGTACAAGAGCGAACACTTGTGTCGCACATGCATTGATCATATTTATGTTATAAGTGAGCTCAATGAACTCAGGTCAGCTTTTACACAACGAAAATAACATATCACTTTATGGTTAAAGTCGCCATTCTAATACGTAATAAGAACGTGGATACCATTGTTGAGGAAAAGATTAAGGATTGTATTAATGACAAGAAACTGTACAAGACGTTAAAAGAAAATATAAATTGGATTGATATGTGTAACGAAGATAATTGTGAGGTATTATATGATAGGATTAGATTAGTGAAAGATAACTGTGAAAATTCGTAGTAAGATAACCTTATTTGAATGTTTTGCATTAATGGTGCTGTTTTGTATTGTATCTGGTAGACTCTTCTCTTCTCGCGTTTTTTCCTCCTTTTTGAATATTTTGTGTGTTTATTAAAGGTTAAATTTAAGAGCAGTGAGAATGTCAATTTCAAGTCAGTGGGTTGGTTTTCTAGAATGGTATCCTTAGGTCAGTTGTGTTCAATAAAAATGTTATTCAGTTATCTTGAAATGTTTCTTTGTTTTATATTATTTTTGTTTTATATTATTAAGGTGCATTTACAGTGTATATGTTGATGTAATGCACCCGAGCTTTTTCGTGTTGAATGAGGATTCTCTGCGGACAAGCCTTGATGGCTTCGCAGAATTTATTCATCTGTATGTATCTGGAAGACCGCTGTGTACTTTGAATAATCCTAATAAAAAAAAATAAAAATTTTGTTTTGTTATTATTATTATTATTATTATTATTTTATTGTTGCAATACATACAAACTAGGTCAAAACCGGCATAAACATGTTGTACGGACACAAATGTCAAGTATTTCCATGTGTTTACCTTATTAAAATCTACTTAGAACTACTTAATATATCTTCTTCTTCTTCTTCTTCTTCTTCTTCTTCTTCTTCTTCTTCTTCTGCTTCTCAAATGCCCACATTTGGCTATACTACTTAATATATCATTGTCCACATTATTTTTTCCAAACCGAATTGTCGATGCTATGTACGGTCGTGGCCGATTTGTACTCATCCCAGCATTCGCTCTTTGTACGGTGGAAACCACGAAAACCACCATCGGGATGGAGAACTTCTTGAAGTCTTCATTCTTCTTAGTTCAAACATTTTTGCACTATCCTACACGTGTTCAAAATAATTGCTTTTTGCATCTCGATGTATATGTTCGGTTGGAGACCAATTAGTTTAATACTGTCATGGAGTTTACGTGGAACAATGCCATTTGCTGATATAATTAACGGTATAACAGTTACATTATTCTGCTTCCACAACCTTTTTATTTCAATAGATAATTCCTTATATCTGTTTATCTTTTCCCGCCAAGTTGTCTCTACATTGTGGCATAAAGGGACGGCAACATCAATTAAAATCGTTTCTTGTTTCTTCTTGTCAATAAATATAATATCCGGTCTATTGTGATGTATGGTTTGGTCTGTTATAACTGCCCGGTCGTAATATAATTTGTAGTCTTTACTATCTAATACCTTTTCAGGCTTGTATTTGTAATATGCAGTGGTTGTGTTTATAAGTTTATACTTCATGGCTAATTTTTGATGTACAATGTTTGCAACTTGGTTATGCCTATGAAGTTAATCTGTTTGACAAAGCATTTTGCACCCAGATACGATATGTTCAATTGTTTCGCCGTTCATATTACATTTTCTACATTTATCTTGCACTGTGACGTCTTTCAGTATGTATTTTTTGTAATTGTTAGTCTTGATTACTTTATCTTGAATTATTATTATTATTATTATTATTATTATTATTATTATTATTATTATTATTATTATTATTATTATTATTATTATTATTATTATTATTATTATTATTATTTTATTATTATTATTATTATTATTATTATTATTATTATTATTATTATTATTATTATTATTATTATTATTATTATTATTATTATTATTATTATTATTATTATTATTATTATTATTATTATTATTATTATTATTATTATTATTTTATCTATTATTACCACGCACAACTTTTGGAGTGTTTTCAGAGAGTTGGCATAAGAGGGCATGTTTTAAAATGGTTTGAAAGTTATTTTCGAAATAGAGAACTTGTAGTAAGAATAGGTGACACTTATAGCTATGAATAGGAATCAAATACCGGCGTACCACAAGGTTCAATTTTGGGGCCTATTTGCTATTTAATTTATGTAAATGTTATTAATAAAAACATTTAACATTGTAAAATATTAATGTTTGCTGACGACGCGGCTTTAATATCCATTCATAAACTTTTAAAAATTGCCGAGAACAACTTAAGCATGGACTTCAAGAGGGTGTCATTTTATGCACATGACAGTGAGTTAACTCTTAATGCAACAAAGACAAAACTTGTTCACATATGTTCACCTTTCAATGAAGACCGATTAGAAAATATTAAAATAGTATGTCATACAAATACATGTCTACATAGCAGGAATAATGTAACATGTGATTGTGCAGAGGAAATAGAATGTGTCAATAGTAATATGTATCTGAGGATAATTGTTGATAGAAATTTCAACTGGAAGCCTTACATTGATTTTGTTTGTAAAAAGCTTAGGAGCTGTTCTTATCAATTATTTAAATTAAAATACATATTTCCCTGTACTACTTTGCGCGCGGTGTACGTTTCCCTAGCAGAATCTGTTATTTCGTATGGGTTGTTAGCTTGGGGAAATGCCAGTGCCACTCACTTGCATCAAATTAAAGTATTGCAAAATACAATGTTACGTCATATAATTTCCAATAATAGCCAACACGCATTCTTGAATACACAGGATTTATTTACATATTTTTACGTTCTACCTGTCTCATATTTATTTCAATTTCGGCTCTTGATAAAATATTATTTTAATGACTTACTAAGGATACCACATACGCATATGGTTAACACACGGCTACAATTAAAACATTTATTTAAAGTTCCTACATACATCAATAAATATGACAAGCGAGTATTAGAATTTTCCATCCCTCACCTATTTAATCAATTACCAGAACATTTAAGAAGCCTTGAGTCGTACAATTCTGTTAAAATTAAACTTAAAAACTCCTTACTTTGTTCCTTATAATATGCTAGCTGTTACTAAAATGTATATTATGTATTATATATTCGCTGTTTTTTTGTTTCTGTCTTTTTTTGTTATTGGTCTCCCTTGAATTGTGCTGTTATTTTCTTTTTTCTAATGTGAACCTAATAAATATTATGGAAATAGAATATAATTCTATAATACAATAATATAATACTAGAATATTTTACAATACTAGATTTTTTTTCTTTTTTGGGTTTATTTTGTGTGTACAGTAGCTACCAGTGTTTCAAACTTTAGATATGTCTATCCGATCCATAACTTTCTTTTGTGTACTATCCACAGACAAGCCACTTGTATGGCTTTGTGGTAAACGAATTGATTTTGTTTCTTGGAAAAAATGTTAACCTGTAATTATGCAATAAAAAAAAATTATTATTATTATTATTATTATTATTATTATTATTATTATTATTATTATTATTATTATTATTATTATTATTATTATAATTATCATTATTATTATTATTGTTAGCTCACTAACCTTGCCAGTACAACACCATTCTGTAGTGATCAAACACCTGGCCTTCGAAATTCTGGTCCACAGACATTGGAGCTTCAATCGATGTCATGACCGTCCTGAAGAGTTTCCAGGGCAGTGAAATGAAGATGATATTGTTAACACGGGCACAACGTAATATCGTCCTGTCTGTGCTGTGACGTGACCTCCTATGGTTCACACAACACTCGGTTGCTACGTTCTCGAAGGTTCAAGGATTCCTCGCGTCGTGGAAACGTACTTTCCAAACTCAAAGAGAAAAATATATATGTACTTAATATGAAAAACAAATATTTTATGCATCTCATGATGAGAGATAAGTGGTAGGTTAGTTCACTTTGTTAATATAATATTCAAGGGAAAACAGAATACTTAGTCTACCAGTTGAGGGAACATACGGTAACGTTATAGAAATAAGAATGGAAAGTACATGTTATGGGTTTTGGTAAACAGAAAAGCAGCTGCTCTCAAACCTCTGGCGTGACAGTGTGTCTATACTTATTCGTGATCGATTCGTTGTTGCGTAGTAGGTCCTGGGTTCAAATCCCGTTTCAAGGTGAAGTCTTTAGGTCCCGGGTACAATTCCCGCTCTAGTTCGAAGTTTTTAAAACTCTAATATTAATTCAATTTCATCACGTCTTGACTTAGGTATAAGTAAACGGTGTTTGGAGCCATCTGAGCAACGAAGCATTCAATAAATTCAAGGTTGTTTAAATTAGCCTTGTTGATTCCGACATTTTTTCCGCAGGTGTTCACACTGTCACTGATTGATGATCACTTATTCATGCGTTTCATATTTGACGTATGGATCTTTGATTGGTTATCGCTCACTCGTTGATGATGTTTAAAGCCTACAGCGTTGGTTAAGTAGCTTTAAATTAAAGTCACCCACTGAAAATCAGTTATGTGACTGAGTGGGTAGACTTTCAATATGAATGTATTGATTATTTTACTTTCCAGTTTCGTTCAGTGTCGGCCCTCGTGCCTTTATAGTAACATTCCATTTTGGGACACATTAAAAATTAAACTGCCATTTCACAACAAGGTTCCTGTAAACCAATACCTGGGCTATGCACGACACGTAATACTAAGCCAGTTCGTAGTAAGATCGTAATTTATTCAGAAATAACGGGTAAATGGTCGGTTTAATCCGAGGTTCCTTGTACAAGTGAGATCTCAAGTCTCAGTTGAAAGTTAAAATTTGGGCTGGGTTGCAATAATATGACAGTGATTAATGGTGCACGACATGTATTAACACGTTCACATTTACTAACAATGTTTCACAAGGCACAGCACATATATTATACACTATTATAACATATTCAAAACATCACAAGTTTTAATGGTGACTAAAAGAGCACAACATGTATTAACACGGTCACAATTACTAACATTGCTTCACAAGGCATAGCACATATATAACATTATTATAACATATTATAAACATTACAAGTTCATATGGTGCACTAGATGTATTAAAACGTTCACATTTACTTACATTTCTTCACAAGACACAACACATATATAACATTATGTGACGGCTGGGAATCCACTGGGCTGGCCCCTAGTGATATTCCGGTCGTCTCACATGTTCTGAAGGCTGGCCAGAGCCAACGGGACCCCTCTCCATAGCGTCGGATGATCGAGTGTTTTGAACGTCCCGCACGGCGTTTGAAATCCCGCGCATTCCACCGCCGGTGAGAGCCTAACGCAGCCGAGCAAGTTCCAAGTGTCGCCGCGCAGCACTAGTTTCGTTCGACTCTATCGCACGACGATAGCGGAGGAGCCACAGCAGGAAGGTTAGACTTGGTCTGTTTCGTTAGAGAAGTCCTGAGAGAACTTTGTGTTTCGGAGCTACATTTTGCTCGAGCATGTAAGCTACCAGAGGCGTTCTACGTGCAGCATGGTTTAATAACCTGTATTTCGTAAATCCATTCAGTGGTAAGTCCTTGTTCATCCATCTAATCTGGCGTTGAAGCTGAGAATGTGTCTCTAGGCTTAACGTATCGTTTGTTGAAAATAGTTTTATTACATTGGCCATTTTCTCTTTGAAAATAGGATTTTTCCGGAGGGTCTAGCCTACATTTTCCGGCAGAGCGAAGTTTTCCCGATGGGCGAGCGTGCGACGCAGCGAACCTCTAGGCTAGCAGCATCCGATCCGAGGCGACTGTCAGTCTAGCCTAGGCCTAATCTAGGAAGCTCCTCGGCGAGGTGGATTTTCACGGACAACCACGTGGGAATTTCCGTCGTAGACTTCCCCAGCCAGGTTCGGTCCACGAGAACCCCGATATGTCGGTACTGTAACTGAGCCACTAGAGGCAGGGCCTCGCTGACCATTTAGATACCCGAATTCGAAATCACTAATTACCCATGTGCATAAAGCCTGGTCAACTTTTATCCAGCATGTGGAGGAACTTTAACTTAACTATTCAGTCATACCATATGTAGACTTACGTGTCTGGCGTGAAGCCTACATGCTTACATTTCAGTTAGGCCATATGCTAACTTAGTGAATGGAGGAACGTTAACTTTACTATTCAGTCATACCATATGTAGACTTACGTGTCTGGCGTGAAGCCTACATGCTTACATTTCAGTTAGGCCATATGCTAACTTAGTGAACCAGTGTACAAGCCTGCCAAGGTAGAGCGTTATTCATTATCCTGTAACTAGAAGCCGGTGCAGGGGGAAAATCCCCTAGGCTAAGTGTATAGTAACCTTGTATAACCCTGTTAATGTAATTATAATTTAAGCCGTTAAGGTCTGTACGATCAAAGCATCCGGGTCTGATACCCACACGCTTGTAGCGGATTTAAGCCGGACGTACAGACTAGCATTCAGCGTTTAACTAGTAATAATTCTCATGCATCTTAACAACCAGTGTAAGGTGATCACCATTTTGTGTTTAAATTTAAGTCTGTATCATAACCCATGTTTAGGTGTAGCGTAACCTTAGTAACTTGTTAGTCTTAAGATAGCAATAGTCACGGCCGGTAGAGCCGATGGATTTGCTGGCAACTTGTCTTGCTAGGTAGGCACGTAGCCTCTTCTGTATGTACTAACTAACGTACCGTAGTAGCTTTGAACCTCAACCTATTCCGTGGCGAATGTGAGGGCAAGAAGTTACTGACGGGTACTTAGAATCTCAAAGTGTCCGTGGCCGACCGAGATAGGGAATTACATGACGTAGGGTTAGTCGCTTTGAGTCTCCCAGTGCCCATGAAGGCCCGAGCTTAAAAGCTTTAACCTACAGTTACATTGTAAGGCCTACCGATTATTCCATATTTTTCTACCTTACTATTACTAAGTATTTGTGTATTGTCACAATAGGCTCAAGAAGAGCGAACGGGTAAACTAAATGTACCGTACGCCCATCAAGGGTAGCGTATTTAACTAAACAAGTATTTTCTATTTTTCTTATATTGTATTTTTGTCAATGAACCATTTGTGTTGTTTTCTCATGTTTATCGACTGAAGTCTCTCAAGCTGTGTCTTGTCCACCATTGTCCATTTGTCGTCAGACGTTCTCTCTCATAATAAATTCCTATCTTTGCTCTCTCATGAACTGGGGTTATTTTTCAACGTAGAACTTCTTCGTTCCTTCTACAATATCCCCTACAGGTCATCTACTCGAAACGAAGTGGCGCCCACCATCTGAAGACGAGCCGCAACTTAGCCCACCCCCCATCTCCACTGAGTCGGTCCGGCCCGGTAAGTGCGTCAGGCCTGCCGAGTGGTGTGCACCTGCTTATTTTGGCACGTCACATTAATTGGCGCAACCAACGTGGGGCCTATCAGAAACTTGAGGCTTGCATTTCAGGTGCTACCCAACGTTCAAACGGAGGTTGTTGCTTTTCTTCAGAGCATCTTACATAGTATCTACATCTTTTTTCCCTGGTCAATGGTTGCTTGAACTTTTTGTTGGTTTAGTCGATTCACATTGGTCGAGCTTAGGGTTCGGTTTGTCAAATTGTTTTCTTAGCAGGAAATTTGGTCGATTCATCGCTACATATTGTCGACTTCTTGTAGGTTCTTAAGATGGCTACGAATGAGGCTGAATTAACATTAATTACCGATAGGCTGTCAGCATTGACGGTATTGGTTTCTGATTTCGAAGGACAGTCGGAGCAGGCACGTACGATTTCCCGGCAGCTACTCTTTCTAGATCGCCGCATCGCTCTCATACCGGATGAGGAGGAAGTCAGACCTAGGTTGGTCGAAGCCACCAATGGGTTGGCCGTGTTGAAGACACGTTTTGACAGCCTCATCGAAGCCCTAGGAGTATGGGAAGCGGACAACCCTGTCGAGATTACCCCACCCATGGTAAGGGAGGACCGCATGCTTGGCAAGCATGTGCCAGTGGCGAAATGGGGCATACTCTTCTCAGGCGAGGAGACTGACTCCAGCCTGGGGGCGTTCCTGGAACGTGTGGAGGAGTTATGCGTAGCTCGCAACGTGTCCAAGGCGTGCCTATGGTCAGAGGCAGTAGATCTCTTCAAGGGCGCTGCGCTGGTTTGGTTCCGATCTGCCAGGCGACGAATACATTCCTGGGAAGAGTTAGTAGTCGAATTACGCCGAGAGTTCTAGCCCAGCGATTATGACGATAGGTTGATGACCGAGATTAGGGCTCGTACCCAAGGGGAATCAGAACCCCTGGGACTGTACCTGGCTGCAATCGACAACCTCTTCAGCCGTTTGTCATACCCCGTAGACGTGGCAGAGAAGCTAGCCGTCATAAAGAAAAACATCCTGCCCTACCTGATGGAAAAGCTGTGCCTCCACACTCTGGACTCGGTCGAGAAGATCCGATTGCTCGGACGCCGAGTGGAAGAGACTCGCGACCGGTCGAATAGGTTCCGTCCGCCACCACCAGCAAGATTTTCCCTAGAACCGGATTTAGCCTTCCGTGGTCCAGTTCGGTCGAAAGCCAGGCTTGAGGAAGTCAGTGCCGCGCCGCCGACGCCTAAGGCAGCCGACGTTAACACTATTTGCTGGAACTGCCGAGCGGTAGGTCATCGCTTCCGAGACTGCCCAGCGCCTACACCGAACACTCCATTCTGTTTTCAATGTGGACGTAGAGGCGTGCAGACATCGCAGTGTACCACCCCAAGATGTATCAAGAAGGCGGAAAACGCTATGGGTCCACGCGTCTAAATAGCCGCGGGTGGAGAATCCCCTCAGCTCAGGCTATTCAACCAGGTAATGATAACGTAAACCCTCAAGCTGCTCGTTTATTTCGTAGTCGGGAAGATGGTCGACCCTACTTAACGGTCGAGATTCTTGGCCGTCCCGTGAAGGGCTTGTTAGATTCCGGCGCTTCCAGAACTTTCCTTGGTGATGCCGGTTGGCAACGAATCCAACAGTTGGGACTTCGGTTACAACCAGCTCACTTAAAGGTGGTCACCGCCAATGGCATGGAATGCAAGGTTAGGGGATTGGTAGATTTGCCTATCGTTCTGCAGAATCGTAGCATTGTCCTGTCCGTATTGGTGGTGCCGTCTGTTAAGACCAGTCTTATCTTAGGCATAGACTTCTGGGATCGGATGAAATTTGTACCAGATGTGTCCTCGGGGACGTGGTCCTTTTCAGACAAAATGGAAGTCACCGTGGAATCTCTCAAGGTACTCCGTACCCGTCAAAATTTAACTACTGAACAAGAGAGACGATTGAGTGAACTTCTCGCTAGAAACCTGCCGGCCGAAATGGGCAAACGTGCTCCGACACCTTTAGTCCAGCATCGTATAGATACCGCAGATGCCGAACCGGTCAAACAACGATACTATCCTGTGTCACCCATAGTCCAGAAAGAGATACATAACGAGCTAGACACCATGCTACAGGAAGGAATAGTGGAACCATCCCGCAGTCCGTGGAGCTCTCCTATCTTACTGGTGAAAAAACCCTCTGGAGGCTATCGCACCGTGGTCGACTATAGGCGTGTCAACGCGGTAACCAAGAAAGACGCTTACCCAATACCGTATGTCTCCGCTATCCTAGATAGGCTTAGGGACAGTCGTTATTTGTCTTCGTTAGACATCAAAAACGCGTTCTGGCAGATACCTGTAGAAGAGTCGAGTCGTGAGAAGACAGCGTTTACTGTTCCAGGCCGTGGCCTCTTCCAATTTACACGTATGCCGTATGGTTTGCATAACAGCCCTGCCACCTGGCAACGTCTTATAGACAGAGTACTTGGACCAGACCTGGAGCCCTATGTTTTTGTGTACATGGATGACATCATTATTGCGACTCCAACTTTTCAGAAGCACCTGGAGGTCCTGGGAGAGATCTTCCGAAGATTGCGAGAGGCGTCCCTGTACCTTAACGTGGAGAAGTGTCAGTTTGTTCGGTCCGAGCTACGGTACCTTGGCTACGTGGTGGACAACAGCGGACTGCACGTCGATCCCGAAAAGGTGGAATCCATAATCAACTTCCCCCGGCCGCAAAGAGTAAAGGAGGTCCGACGATTCTTAGGTATGGCATCTTGGTATCGGAGATTTATCCAGGATTTCTCGACAGTGGTGTCACCCATCACTGCTTTGCTAAAAAAAAATTCCAAGTGGGAGTGGACCCCTGCCGCAGAGGATTCTTTCTGTCGGATAAAAGAATGTCTTGCTTGTGCCCCAGTACTAGCATGTCCAGATTTCTCTAAACCATTTGTCCTCCAGACGGACGCATCCAACGTTGGCTTAGGAAGCGTTCTGTCGCAAGATTTGGACGATGGGGAGCATGTCATTGCTTACGGCAGCCGCACACTGACCAAGTCTGAGCAACAGTTCACAGCTACCGAGAAGGAATGTCTCGCCGTATTATGGGCAGTCGAGAAGCATAGACCCTATCTGGAAGGCTCCACTTTCACCGTAATCACAGACCATCACAGCCTGTTATGGCTGCATAACTTAAAGGATCCCGTAGGTAGGCTTGCGAGGTGGGCAGTGAGATAACAGCAATATGACTTCAAGGTCATCCACCGGAAAGGCTCGGCTCACGTTGTCCCGGATGCTCTATCGCGAGGTGTGGTAACCTGGAATTTGTTGGAAGTCAGTGCCCCAATCCAGGACCAGTGGTACCTCAGAATGTGTGACCAGGTGAGGGCTCAGCCTCAAAAGTATTCCCTTTGGAGGGTGGAAGGACTCACTCTGTGGAAACTGTGTACCGATAACACGAAGTTACCCAGAGATGAGAATAACTGGAAACGCGTCCTTCCAAAGGAACTAAGAGCGGAAGCACTCAAGGAAGCACACGACGAACCACAGGCCGGTCACCGAGGAATGTTTAAAACCATGAGTAGAATTTCTCTCTCCTATTACTGGCCGAAGATGAAAGCCGATGTCTGCCTATATGTTCGTAAATGTGAAGTATGTGCCCAGCACAAACAGGAGCAGAGACGTCCAGCCGGTTTGCTAGCCCCTCGCCAGTTCCCATTTCATCCCGGAGAAGTGTTGACAGTGGACCTCATTGGCCCGCTGCCTCCATCACTCAAGCAGAATCGCTTCATACTGGTTGTGCAGGACAGTCATACCAAATGGACCTATCTCTTCCCGTTACGCCAAGCTACTTCACAACATGTATTGCAACCCCTCATCAAACCAGTATTTCTAGAACAAGGAGCACCTCGTCTCCTTATTGTCGACAATGGACGACAACTAGTCAGTAGAGAATTCAGGGAAGCCCTCGAGGCTTACGGAGTCGAAATACAGTTCACGCCATACTACCATCCCCAGGCTAACCCCGTGGAGAGAATGAACAAGGAGGTAGGAAATGTCTTAGCGATCTTCGTGGGTGAGAATCAACGTCGATGGGATGTACTCTTGCCCCAAATCCAATATGTTCTACGTACCAGTCGACACGAAACTACCCAATACACCCCCGCCTATCTCCAACTAGGGAGGGAACTAGGTCTCTCTGGACGGCGAAACCGGAAGGAACGGGACCCACAGGGGAATGAAACTCGTCTGGGTATAGAAGAACGGTGGGTTGGGTTAGAGAACATTCGAGAAAGGGTTCGCATAAATGTATCGGAGGCCCAGCGTCGGCAGGAACAGCAGTACAATCTACGTCATAGACCCGCTGTTAACTATAATGTAGGCGATCGGGTATAGAGAAGGAATTTCGTTCTGTCCGATGCAGCTCGTTATTTCACTGCTAAACTTGCGAAAAAGTACATTGGTCCATTTGTCGTTGCTCGCAAAGTGTCTTCCGTGGTCGTTGAACTTGAGAACCTTGCAGGGCAACCGTGCGGACGATGGCATGTAGTAGATCTCAAGCCTGTGGTTGCTCGTTAAAGAAAATAACCCATTTTCTGGTGTTGTGGGGGGGGAGTGTGACGGCTGGGAATCCACTGGGCTGGCCCCTAGTGATATTCCGGTCGTCTCACATGTTCTGAAGGCTGGCCAGAGCCAACGGGACCCCTCTCCATAGCGTCGGATGATCGAGTGTTTTGAACGTCCCGCACGGCGTTTGAAATCCCGCGCATTCCACCGCCGGTGAGAGCCTAACGCAGCCGAGCAAGTTCCAAGTGTCGCCGCGCAGCACTAGTTTCGTTCGACTCTATCGCACGACGATAGCGGAGGAGCCACAGCAGGAAGGTTAGACTTGGTCTGTTTCGTTAGAGAAGTCCTGAGAGAACTTTGTGTTTCGGAGCTACATTTTGCTCGAGCATGTAAGCTACCAGAGGCGTTCTACGTGCAGCATGGTTTAATAACCTGTATTTCGTAAATCCATTCAGTGGTAAGTCCTTGTTCATCCATCTAATCTGGCGTTGAAGCTGAGAATGTGTCTCTAGGCTTAACGTATCGTTTGTTGAAAATAGTTTTATTACATTGGCCATTTTCTCTTTGAAAATAGGATTTTTCCGGAGGGTCTAGCCTACATTTTCCGGCAGAGCGAAGTTTTCCCGATGGGCGAGCGTGCGACGCAGCGAACCTCTAGGCTAGCAGCATCCGATCCGAGGCGACTGTCAGTCTAGCCTAGGCCTAATCTAGGAAGCTCCTCGGCGAGGTGGATTTTCACGGACAACCACGTGGGAATTTCCGTCGTAGACTTCCCCAGCCAGGTTCGGTCCACGAGAACCCCGATATGTCGGTACTGTAACTGAGCCACTAGAGGCAGGGCCTCGCTGACCATTTAGATACCCGAATTCGAAATCACTAATTACCCATGTGCATAAAGCCTGGTCAACTTTTATCCAGCATGTGGAGGAACTTTAACTTAACTATTCAGTCATACCATATGTAGACTTACGTGTCTGGCGTGAAGCCTACATGCTTACATTTCAGTTAGGCCATATGCTAACTTAGTGAATGGAGGAACGTTAACTTTACTATTCAGTCATACCATATGTAGACTTACTTGTCTGGCGTGAAGCCTACATGCTTACATTTCAGTTAGGCCATATGCTAACTTAGTGAACCAGTGTACAAGCCTGCCAAGGTAGAGCGTTATTCATTATCCTGTAACTAGAAGCCGGTGCAGGGGGAAAATCCCCTAGGCTAAGTGTATAGTAACCTTGTATAACCCTGTTAATGTAATTATAATTTAAGCCGTTAAGGTCTGTACGATCAAAGCATCCGGGTCTGATACCCACACGCTTGTAGCGGATTTAAGCCGGACGTACAGACTAGCATTCAGCGTTTAACTAGTAATAATTCTCATGCATCTTAACAACCAGTGTAAGGTGATCACCATTTTGTGTTTAAATTTAAGTCTGTATCATAACCCATGTTTAGGTGTAGCGTAACCTTAGTAACTTGTTAGTCTTAAGATAGCAATAGTCACGGCCGGTAGAGCCGATGGATTTGCTGGCAACTTGTCTTGCTAGGTAGGCACGTAGCCTCTTCTGTATGTACTAACTAACGTACCGTAGTAGCTTTGAACCTCAACCTATTCCGTGGCGAATGTGAGGGCAAGAAGTTACTGACGGGTACTTAGAATCTCAAAGTGTCCGTGGCCGACCGAGATAGGGAATTACATGACGTAGGGTTAGTCGCTTTGAGTCTCCCAGTGCCCATGAAGGCCCGAGCTTAAAAGCTTTAACCTACAGTTACATTGTAAGGCCTACCGATTATTCCATATTTTTCTACCTTACTATTACTAAGTATTTGTGTATTGTCACAATAGGCTCAAGAAGAGCGAACGGGTAAACTAAATGTACCGTACGCCCATCAAGGGTAGCGTATTTAACTAAACAAGTATTTTCTATTTTTCTTATATTGTATTTTTGTCAATGAACCATTTGTGTTGTTTTCTCATGTTTATCGACTGAAGTCTCTCAAGCTGTGTCTTGTCCACCATTGTCCATTTGTCGTCAGACGTTCTCTCTCATAATAAATTCCTATCTTTGCTCTCTCATGAACTGGGGTTATTTTTCAACGTAGAATTTCTTCGTTCCTTCTACAATATCCCCTACAGGTCATCTACTCGAAACGAAGTGGCGCCCACCATCTGAAGACGAGCCGCAACTTAGCCCACCCCCCATCTCCACTGAGTCGGTCCGGCCCGGTAAGTGCGTCAGGCCTGCCGAGTGGTGTGCACCTGCTTATTTTGGCACGTCACAATTATTATAACAAATTAAAAACACCACAAGTTTATATGGTGCTCAAAAGTGCACTACATGTATTAACACGTTCACATTTACTAACATTGTTTCTCAAGGCACAGCACATACATTACATTATAATAACATTGTACAATCATTTCAAGTTTTAATGGTGACTAAAAGAGCACTACATGTATTAACACGTTCACATTTACTAACATTGTTTCACAAGGCACAGCACATATATAACATTATTACAACACATTAAAAACACCACAAGTTTATAAGGTGACCAATAGTGCACTACATGTATTAACACGTTCACATTTACTAACATTGTTTCACAAGGCACAACACATATATAACATTATTACAACACATTAAAAACACCACAAGTTTATAAGGTGACCAATAGTGCACTACATGTATTAACACGTTCACATTTACTAACATTGTTTCACAAGGCACAGCACATATATTACAATATAATAACAAAGTAAAATCATTACAAGTCTTAATGGTGACTAATGGAACACTACATGTAATAACACGGTCTCATTGCGCGATTGCCTGAAATAAACAGCGGCAACCGCAGTGTTGAAACCTCGTAGTGCCGAGTCACTTTACAATCCTGTTTAGTGTGTTCACCATATTGTTAGCAGTATTCATGGTCCCCTCCCCCGCCCCACTCCCTACCTTCCCGTGAACATCTGAAATTGATTGAGTAAGAGTTTTATTGCCCGAACTGAACAGCAGCAACCGCAGTGTTGAAACCTCGTTGTGTCGAGTCACTTAACCACCGTGCTTAGTGTCTTCACCATCTTGTAAGCAGTATTCATTAAGTCTCCACCACCGTAAACATCTGAACTTGATTTTGAGTCGAGAGTCATATTGCCCAAACTGAACAGCGGCAACCGCAGTGTTGAAACCTCGTAGTGTCGAGTCACTTAACCATCGTGCTTAGTGTGTTCACCATCTTGTAAGCAGTATACATCACCTACAACAGAACACGGCATCAGCGAGTGTAGTTTGTAAATATCTCATCAAACGCGCACTTATCGTATACAATCGATTTGGAGTATTGAAGTTAGGAAAGTTGGATTTGCACCGAACGCCATCTAAAACCTTGTAACAATGATCTACCCATCCAAATTAACTGCCATTGTGACCTCCGGTATATCCGCAATGCTCATTTCGTGAATAGACCCTATATGGAGTAAAAAAAAACTTATATTTCAACAACGCATTTAAAAAACGTGAATTTTAATGTTCCTGAAATATTGAAGATTAAAAACCAAGAGACCAGAACAATGAAGGTGCTGTCAATAAAATATTCCTGTACAAACAACCGTAAGGGTTCGCGCACAAAGAAAGCAAAGCTGGTAACCCGCTTAATGGTAAATAGCGCGAGAGAACAGGTTATTTTATTGGGGAAAACGGAAAGCTGGCAGCTTTAACCTGCTTCTATTGTGCATAGCTGCATTAAAAAGCATGGTTAAGTTGCCTCAAGACTACCTTACGGATGCTTTCGTCACATGCGTGGGGCTCGTAGCCAATCAGCGATCGGTATTTTCGCGAACTGGTCTCGGGCGGTTCGCTGGTTGGCTACGAGCTCCTCGCCTCTGACGAAAGCATCCGTAAGGTGGTCTGGGATCAAGTATAATGATTGTTAAGCGCTGGGAACCAGCGCAGGTAACAGGTTTCACTGCGTGCGCACCCTAAAGGTGATCCCACTTCTGATGACGTCACTGACCTGAGCGAAGTTTTTGCGTGAAAGAGGGTCGAGCCCTGTGGGTTTCACCTCCAGAGGGACGTTGGCTCGGCTCATGATGACGAGCATGGACTTCTTGAAGCTCGGCGAGGCTTCGATCCAGTCGCTGTTGTACATCGATACGCAGACAGCGGCGTGCTGGATAAATAAATACAATATTGAATCAATAATTCTTAAGCAGTGTTAGGAGTGTTTAAGGAAAAATAGTTCTATTGTAATTGGTTTTTTGTCTGTTTTAGATGATTGGTTTGTTGGTAAGCCAGAGATCTACATTCAGTTTCCTGAATTTTCTTGATTCATATTGATCTCTACTTATTTATTGATTTTCTTGGATCAAGATTTTCAAGGCAATCTGATTTTCAAGATGCTAAGAGAAAATAGAAGGCGTGTGTGGCTTCCCGGGTTGCTTTTACGTGTATTAAAATTTTATTTTCCCAGATAGCAGTTTCTGATTTTTGCAATCTTGATTTTCGTTTGAGCTGGGACTGTTAACTAATCAGTTTTATATTTTTTATTTTTTATTTTCAATTTACTTTATTGTCTTTCTTTTTTTTTATATATATAAGTATTTTCATCCCTACGCTTTTTTCTTCATTTTCTTTCTTATTGTCATACTTTTTATTTTTATTATTTTATTTGTTTAATTTTCACTTGATTTTATTTTATTTCATTTCTCAATTATTTTTTCTTGTTTTTTTTTTTATAGTACAGTAGTTTGATCTGTTTTAATTGTTTATTATTTCATGATTATTAA